>CAOLHI010004193.1:0-129971 GCA_948474755.1 Ctenosaura bakeri
AGAGAGAGAGAGAGAAAAGAAGGCATGACCAAAACAAAAAACAAAAAAACAAAAACCCTTCCTTTTGCTATAAGTGTCATGCCCCAGGCTGTAGATCTATTAAATGAGAAAAGCTCTCATTCTGCATTTCAAGGAAAGAGTCCAATTTTCTGACCTTTTTTAAATAACTGGGGGTGCCTGGAACTACAAGTGTAGCACTTTCCAGCATTCTAGGTGTAGAAATCTTCTTACAATGTTGCTGGTTGCTGTTTCCCATTTATGAAACCCTGTAGCAAACCTATCACGGGCTTTTCTTTGGCAAGGTTTGTTCAGAGGTTTGCCATCAATATGATCTGACACTGAGAGTGTGTAACTTGCCCAAAGTCACCTAGTGGGTTTCCATGACTGAATGTGGCTTTGAACCCTGATCTCCCAGAGTCCTAATCCAACACTCAAATCGCTATACCACACTGGCTCTTCCCTAACTACATTAACACCCTATAAAAATGTAATACAGGCAGCCCCCAGCTTTTGATGCCCCGTTATCTGACAGCTCACTCTTTTGACACTTCCAAATTAAGGACAAGTTTCATTAATTCAGCAGGGGTTCTGCTCTTTTATCAGTTCTCTTTGCCCATGGAGCGTGGCTTGGAACCACTCTTAACATGCGCCCTGCTTGCAAAGTAAGTTGAGGATGGGGGAGAAATGTTAAGCCAACTGAGAGACTCTGCAAGCAGCACATACACAATTAGTCCCAAGTGAGCCTCTGTGACATTTACAGAGGCTCACTTGGGACTAACCGTGTTCTGCGCTGCTTGCAAAGTCTCTGTTTTCTGACCGTGCTGTAATTCCTAACCCATAGGATAACTGAAGGAAACCTGTACTTATGCAATTTAGTTTTAGAAGTAAATCTATCAGACACCTTCAGCAGTAAGGTGGAATAAATGCAATTTATTAGATTTTGAATCTGATAATTGAAATTGGCACTCAGAAAACTAATAGCACATCCAGCCTGCCATAAAGGAGGGAGAAGTGACAAACATAACTGACACCTCAAACCAGAAATTTAGCTCTATTGTCCAAGCTTGGGCACTATTACATTTAAAGATGCCCCTTGAAAACTATATTAAAATTGAAGACTATATTGAAACAATGAAAGGTTAAGTCTACATTCAGTTTTCACTCCTCTATGCTTTTAAATAATCTGAACATTAGTTTTATTTTTCCTAATTGATCTTCAAAGAACACTACATAGTCTTATTCCCCCAAACTGTGAAACTAGAGGTTTCTTTGGCAAAAAGAGTCCAAGTATGGTTTAAGATATATTGAGTCTCCATGTCAACCAAAAAAAAGTTCCAGAAGGTTCCACACCCATCTGGCATATTATCTTGCCAGAATGGCTGCTGAATTTCCAAGACAAGTATCTCATTTCACTGCAAAACAAAAGTTTTGGAGACTGCCACATATTGCAAGCACGGAAACCTCAATCTGATGCCAAATGCATGCATAAGACTTCACTTTAGACTTCTGAAGAGTAAGAAGTATTAACTCAACATGCTTCAGACAAGAACAAAACCTTTTCTCTTTAAGTCAGTCAAGTAAAAAGTACTTAACAAAAATTGTAAAAAGAAATTGTCATAAAGCCAGAAGCAGTAAAAGTATAAATTTCATAAGGAACTTAAATGCTAAAAAAAATTCCATTATCTTAAAAATCGGCTGTGCACATTTTTTTAAAAAAGCTATAGATTTCATATTTAAAACTTTTGGTGTTGCTACTTTATATTTTTTTCACCCAAAGGAATTTTGTGAAGGAAGTTAACAAGTCATTTATGCCTATATAAAAAAATTAGATGAAAATTCATTCCATAGCTACAGTACAGCCAGCCAATGCCAATGCACTCTAATGGACAAACCTGTTAAATGTAAACACATTAACACATTTAAAGTGATGCACATCAGGATAAACAAATACAAGAAGAAAACAATAAATTTTAAAAAGTCAATTTCACTTATCAAGGTTTTCGTCCAAATTTCATTTTCCATTTCCCTCACCACGTTTTGATTTCCTTGAAACCATTCAAAAAAAATAACCCCAAGTTTTTTTTAAAGATGTATAGGTTTACACTGCATAAAATAAAGTTTTTGTTTCATTGTTCAAAACTAGACAAGTACCTAAATGCAATTTTTTTTGTCAATATAGAAGGTTCAGTATGAACGTCTTTCAACATTAACTGAAGAAATACGTCTGTTTTGAACTGCAACAAATATTACACCAAGACAAAAACATCAATAAAATATGTAAAGTCAAAGGCTTTCATGCTCAGAATCCATAGGTTGTTGTGGGTTTTCTGGGCTTTGAGGCCATGTTCTATTAGTATTTTCTCCTGACATTTTGCCTGCATCTCTGGCTGGCATCTTCAGAGGATCTAGTGGCACGGAAGTGAGACAGAGTATATATACTTGTGTAGCCCCCGGGTGGGAGGGAGCAATTTGCATGTGTTACAATTGGCCTGTGTGATGGCCTATTGTTAAATGGGATATCCCCCAGGGTGTATTGTTAATCAGGGGATATGCATAAGAGTGTGTTAAGTACATTAGCAACCCATTGTATTGTTCTCTGTAAGGCAGTGGTTCTCAACATTCCTAATGCCACGACCCTTTAATACAGTTCCTCATGTTGTGGTGACCCCCAACCATAAAAATTTTTATTTATTATTTACAATGCCTCCCCACCCCCCCCGGCAAAGGCCGCCTCGCCGGCCAGGAACAGGGGGAACGGGCAGGGAGGGAAAGAGGAGCCGCGCGTCTCCCCTGGGAAAATACTCCGAGAACCCCCCCCCGGCTCTGCTTCTGCTTCGCTCTCGTTTCTGCTGGGGGGGGCAGTGTGGGAAAAGTTTCCAGAGTGTTGGCCATGGCCGGGAGGGGAGGAATCCCAGCGCCTTTGTCTTTGCGCCAGGCACAGCTCGCTCCCGCGGAAAAGCACTGCCTTGCAGCTCCCTGGCCCTTCCGCAATACCCTCCTCCATGGTGAGTGGGGCAGGGGCCGTGGCGAGGAGGGGGCCTGCCCCCCGTGCTGCTGCCGCCCCCCCAAGCTGGCCTGTCAGACAGGAGGTTCTCCCGGTAGCAGAGAAGGGGAGCGATTTCAGTCCCTTCTGAACAGGGGACACGAGGACCGAGTGCGTGGCTCACACTTGCGCACCACCACTCCTGCTGTGGCGATGCTGTGGTTGCACGCGCTCCCGCCAAAGGGGGCAGGAGGATGCGAGTGCATGGCTCGCGCTTGCGCACCACCACCGAGGAGGGAATGGAGCCTAAGACCATCAGAAATATGTATTTTCTGATGGTCTTAGGCGACCACTGTGAACGGGTCGTTCGACCCCCAAGGGGGTTGCGACCCACAGGTTGAGAACCACTGCTACAGAGGGACCTCCAGAGTCTGGGTGGTGTTCATAAGCATATTTTTGAGTCTTGATTTTAGTGTTCTTCAGTACTGGTAGCCAGATTTTGTTTACTTTCCGAGTTTCTTCCTTCCTGTTGAAATTGTCCATGTGTTTATGGATTTCAATGGCCTCTCTGTGCAGTCTGACATAGCAGTTGTCAGAATGGTCCAGAATTCCTGTGCTTTCAAAAAGCATTCTGTATCCAAGTTGGTTTATAACATGTTCTGCTACTGCTGATTTTTCTGGGTGGATCAGTCTGCAGTGTCTTTCGTGTTCTTTGATTTGTGTTTGGACACTCCGTTTTATAGTCCCTATGTAGACCTGACCACAGCTGCAAGGTATGCGGTAACTCCCTCAGAAATCAGATGATCCCTCTTGTTCTTTGCTGAACGTAGCATTTGTTGAATTTTCTACAAAACACAGTGTCCAAACACGAATGCTTTTTGAAAGCACAGGAATTCTGGACCATTCTGACAACTACTATGTCAGACTGCACAGAGAGGCCACCAAAATCCATCAACACATGGACAATTTCAACAAGAAAGAAGAAACTCGGAAAGTAAACAAAATCTGGCTACCAGTACTGAAGAACACTAAAATCAAGACTCAAAAATATGCTAATGAACACCATCCAGACTCTGGAGGTCCCTCTACAGGGAACAATACAATGGGTTGCTAATGTACTTAACGCATTCTTATGCATATCCCCTGACTAACAATACACCCTGTGGGATATCCCATTTAACAACAGGCCATCACACAGGCCAACTGTAACACATGCAAATTGCTTCCTCCCACCCGGGGACTACACAAATATATATACTCTGTCTTACTTCCATGCCACCAGATCCTCTGAAGATGTCAGCCACAGATGCAGGAGAAACATCAGGAGAAAACAGTAACAGAACACGGCCTCAAAGCCCGGAAAACCCACAACAACCTATCAATAAAATAATTCCCCAAAAGCTCATTTTGCAGTCCCTGACTCTCATGACATGCTCGTAATAACCTTCTTCTGGCAAAGTAAGACCCACCTTGTACAACAGGCAGCAAAAGTTGCCCTGCACCATTTAATATACTTTTTTAAAAAAACCTTTTTCAAAACTAGAATTGGTCTTTGGTCCCAAAAAAGTTTTTTAATTGTTTGTTTATATTTCTAGCAGTCTGTGTGGCCACCAGATTATCACTGGGCCAGAAAACTTGCCACTAGACCTGCCAAACTTGCTCAACCTCAAACAATGACAAATAACAGAGAATGTTTGTTCTAGTTCTAGAACTATACAACTTCACTTAAAGTCCCTTTCAAAAGTAGTTTAACTGAAGCCAAACTATGAAACGTACAATTTCAGAATTGCAATAAAAGCCAAGTTGGATACCAGAGTACAAGTATTTTTAAAAAATTAAGTAAAAATACACAAATATCACATCTACTATTTCCCCTTTCTACTTTGCACCTCACTTAATTACTGATCCAACTGTTTCTACGTCTATGTTGGATTCTTCTCTCAGTCTTTTTTTTTTTTAATGCATGGTGCTCACCCAGTGGTGGCAGGAGGCACAACATCCATTTCCCATCTATTGCTCCCATTCAGATGTGTCCCCAACACTGTGTGCTGTCTGTAAACTGGGAGCAGTAAAATGGAGGTTTATACAAAATTTTCAGCTCCTTTCCTTATATGTAAAATAAGTATAATACTAGTAGTAGGAATATCCTGTTTCAGTAAATAATTTGCAGGTTATCTGCAGTTGGGTAAATATAGTGAATTACAGCTTGTGAGTATCTTAGTCTTTTAGTCACAGGACCTTTTACACTACACAGTGACAGCACTATGATTGCAGTTTAACTCCCCAAGCAACATCCTACTGAATTCTGGGATTTGCAGTTTAGCAAGGGCTATTGAAAATTCTCATCCACATAGCCTCTACTGCCTCTGGCCAAACTATAAACCCCAAGACTGCATTGGGCGCAGTCATGCCACTCCACTCATTCCTCCGCCTCCCTCACAAGATGGTAACGGTCTGCTGAGCTGCTCCTCTTCTTGAAACTTTCCTATCATTAGCATGGGCTTAGGCATCACAAGTATATATGTTTGAACATACCTTTAAATGTAATCAGTAAAGTTTTTGGTTATGAAGTTTTCGTACTGTTTGTTTCCCTTGCTTCACTAAAACAACTCTCAGAGTCATTCAAGAGATTTTAGTGCTTCTACTTGTGAATTCTGCTAAAAGATCTTTCTCAGAAAAGAGCCCTACACCCCAGGGAAGTTATTTCTAATCCAACAGTACCTGCCTAAACAATGACATCTGCTGTAGGGCCCCCTCTGTGTGCCAACAGTGCCAGCAATACATTACACAGAAACACACAGAACAGCCTCCTCTACTGTTGGAAGCTTGCTGGGTGAGAAATACTGACAGTCTAAGAATCATAACTTGAATCTACATAAATATATGGTTCCGAATTATTTCGTATTGTTTTATATATTTTAGAACATTTTAAATTGTTCTAAATTGCTCTTTACCACTTTTATATTGCTTTCTGTCTGTACACTGTTCCTGAGATCATATAATATAGGGCAGGAGGTAGATATTTTAATATAGAGATCAAATAATAAATACATTAATTAATTTTCTTTTATCTCATTTCTTGTTGAGAGTATAACAGTATTGTGGTAAAGTTTTCAGCTGGCCAGGAGAAACAATAGCTGGCTACTAATTCCCACCATCCACAAATTACTGAGCCTGTCAAAAAGTTCACCTCTTCTGATCAACTGAAACTGGCTCTAGTTTGCTTGAATGCATAAATTATCCAACCGCAAAAAGGCAGTCAGCTGCTCCATAATAAAATAGTTCTATTTCATGCAGGTTCATTTTATTCTATTCTACTGTTAATAACCATCAGGAAAACAAAAAACAAAATCACATAATTGTATTATGGAACAGTGTGCATCATTACATTACACATATATTCTGACCCTTTTCTTCTTGAACAGCCAGGAGTGCTGACATTTCTCTTGCAGCAACATATAAAAAATAATCCATTACACAGGATTCTTTCCATAGGCAAGCAAAGACCTTTTTAGTCAGACAGGTCTTTTGAGTTTTAAATTATGTAGCAGTATAATTTTGGGCCTAAATACCCTAAAGGCACCAGCTCCCATACGATCTTGGAAGCTAAGTAGAATCAGTGCTGGTTAGTACTCGAATGCCAACAAATACCAGGTATTGTAGGCTATATTTCAGAGGAAGGAACTGGCAAAACCACTTCTGCGTATTCCTTGCCTAAGAAAACCCTGTGAAATTCATGGGCTTACATAAGTCAAAACACAACTTGAAAACACAGAGACCCACAGACTGTGTGAAACAGTGGTATGGTGTATTTTATATTTTTGTTCATCTTTATTCCTAAATAAACATGTTTTTAACTTTCAGCTATTTTTATTTTTTTTAACTTTTTATAGAATATTATTTTAATTTAATCTTGTTTTACGTTTCTGGAAGGCACCCTGGATCCCATGTCTCAGAGGAAAGCAAGGGCAAACCCTCTCTGAACAAATTCTATCAAGAAAATCCTATGGTAGGTTCATGGAGACCTCAGTCAGAAATTACTTGAAGGCACACAACAACATAATAATACATTTCACAAAAATAGCAAGCAAAAAACAAAACACGACAGATGAAAGAGCAACGACTGCCTCCAAGTTCCAGAACTATGGCCATACCTACATTCTGGCTCCCAAGCAACAGGAACATAGAAAAGTGACTAGAAAACTGGACCCATCTAGCTCAATATTGTCTAGACCAACAACTCGCAGTTCTTCAGGTGTTTTCTACAACCCTACCTGGAAATGCTGGGGCCTGAACCTAGAACATTTTGTATGCAAAGTAGAGGCTTTGCCATTGAGATACTGAAGTTTAAGTTTACTGAAGTTTAAGCCACAAATGAATGAAGGACAGTGCTGTTAGGCTGAAACAAGGCCTATTTTAAAGACAGGAATGAATTCGAGTGCACATGAAGATAAGCATAACAAAAAAAAAAACATACCAGACATTTGCAGTTTTTGCAGTTTTGGGAGATGTAGGAGGCATGACTAGATCTGATGCAAAATCTGGGCTACTATCCTTTGCAGCTAGGGCAATCAGTTTCCTCTGCTTCTGAGAAAGTTTACTTCCATGAGGAGTTGGCCTCCTAAAAAATGAAAAATAAAAATGTGAACTTGCTCATCAAACCAATTCTAGAACAGAATATAAACAACATATATTAAATTCAGAAAAGTAAAGGAAGAGGAGGCTGTTTTTCAAACCTCTGATTTTTTAAAAAAGGAAGTCCATCAAATGCCACCCTGACCCATGATTACATATTCATGCAAGTAGTGAACAGTGCTAACAAGGTAACACAGATATTACTTTGTCACCACCAGGTGAACCAGAACTGAAGCTTCAAAAAACAGTTACTCCCAAAATAAAGTTTGAAAAGGCTATACAAAAATCAGGATATTAAAACAATGATTTACATTAGAAAAATTCACACTTACAACTTGTTTTATTAAGCCTTATCTTTTACTAACCCTGAATTTATCTTTGGCAAGCTTCCACATTTTTGCATGTTCTCTTCAATTTCCATAATGGTTCTTAAATCCATAGCAGGAGGACTGGCAGGGCTGAATGAAGAAAAAAAATTATAAGCTATTACTTTCAAGGCATCCATTTTTACTTATATTCCAGATGCCAAACACAACTTAAGTCTTCTATATCTTGCATACATTTTGTAACCGGATGTATAATTTATGTCCACTTCCTCAATTATGGCAAACCGCAAATAGAATGTTTTCAAACAAACTTTTTTTTATCCAGGAAAAACATACCAAGGACACTTTTAGGTATACTGTCAGTGCTGTAAGAAATACGTTAAACCCAGCATTTTAGTTAATGTGAAGTTTGCTTATTTTTCTTTTAAAACCTACTGTGAATGAGATCTTCAGATGGCAAATCCAAGCTGTAATCTGTACACAGTTAGGGCAGTAACAACTTCCACTGAAGATGATGGCAGCAAGCTCAGCGCACAACCACACAACTGCTTTTAGTGTAATGATCACAACTACCACAAAATTATCTGGCCATTTGATTCTGCAGAAATCATGTTAACAAATGGTCACACTCAGGCAATGCCTTTCACTGGGGAAGGAGGAAGTTCTAATTCCAAAGGCTCGTCATATGAGAGACCACACCACAGGAACTGCAGTAACAGCACAGACCCTGACAAACACAGGAATACGCAGACAATATGTACCTAAAAGACCCGACCACCCAGCTGGAAGAGCCTGCAGAGGTGATTTTGTTATTAGGAATGCTCTGTGGAAGTGATATTTTTTGTGCTGATGTCCCATTGCATGTTTTCACCTCTTTGTTGGCATATGGAACAGTACTGGAAACATCCATTTTCTCTTTCACCTGAAGTCAAAACAGATCACAATTACACCAGTTTAAAGGGTGACAGACAGACACTTAATACACACATCCAAGAGAAGAACAAAGTCAAATACTACATTTTACCTTCATCAGTTAAGATCCAAAAGAAGTACTTTAGGTATCTCCAATTGTTTGCACACATCCAGAGGGATGTAGCAATTCCTTTCAACATCTCTTCCTCATGTCATATATGCTGCTTTTAACACCTTTGAGTTTTAGAACTGGTTTGCCATTGGAGGAGTATTTGGGATTTAACATGTTTAAAGTCCTATTGGTTTACATGATCTCTAATATAATGTAATGGCTCCATATTCCATGAAAACTAAGCTACGTGTATGGTTCTCTCCTTTAATAGATTTTTTAAAATACTGGTATTTTTCAGCTATACTGCTACATTCCTCTCAAAATAACCTCTTTGGATTAGTGTATCAAATATATTTATTTGAATAATACAAGTCATACATCATGACTCAGCCTTCCCTAGACTCATGACTTCCAGATGTTTTGGACCACAATGCTTTTCCTAGCTACAGTTCTCATTATCCCCAACAATTAGCCATATTGGCTAGGGCTGATGGGACTAACAGTCCAACATGTGTGGAAAGCATCATGTTAAGAAAAAGCCAGCACAAGTAATCTAAATTGATACTACCTTACACAAAGTATAGATTTTTGCATCGCAGAAAATATTAAAAACGGAAAACCAGCACACCAAAGCAAAGAAGTAACATCTGCACAACTCACTGACCAAGTCTACATAAATTCAAAACCTATTAGTCTGACACACCACCACTAAAATTCTGAATACCCTCCCAGATTCATACTTTACACAAGATAAGACATTTCTATAAACTAGCTATTTTAAATATAATGAAAGTTATGTTTTATTTAATTAACAAGCAAAGAAGTAAAAAAGATGACTCAGCAAGCTCTGACCTCAACCTTATCTGCATGGAATCCTGTTGTGAAGTCCGGAGACTGCAAATCTCTAGGACTGTTCACTCCCACATAGCTTCCTTCAGAATCAGACATTAACATCTCAGGAAGAGATTCAACAGAATTAGTCTTGTCCAGTTTCAGTATTCCTGCATGTATAAGAGGAAAAGCATCATGAACAAACTTTAAAAAAAACAAACTGATCCCATATTCTGGCAATGTAAGGTTTCTTGGAATAAATATCTGTTTAGGAGAGTGGCACTGTCCTAGGTGTCTATCTGTTTGGTTTTGAATGGTGCAGCCCTAATCTGACCGTCACCTGGTATGTTCTGAGGAATCGAGCAGAAGTGCATTCCCCATTTGATCCCTTTGTCTTAAATGGCTCCTAGAAGGGCACTGAGCCCCTGTTGGAATACCTGGAGTTCTGGTTATCCTAATGTCCACAATGCTTTTCCTAGCTGCTCATGTCTGTGCTGGTAATTCTGCTAGATTTGGGGCTAAGAGATACATCAATCAGATTAACAGGAAAGAACTAAAAGGAGCATTTCTCATAAGTATCAGAGGTTCTTCATTTGAGTACAGTTTGTTTCAAGAACAATCCATGGTGTTGGGTCTAACATACAGAGCACTAACAATAACGCAGACCCAAAGTATCTTGAAGAGTCACTTGGCCATTCCTTAAACTTGACCATTACTTTGCCAAAGGACTACTTCCAGAAGCCTCCATCCCTGAGTTAACTCTTATTTAACTCTTAGACTTCAAGTTAAGAAAATATCCTTCCTCCCAAGGACATGGCTGGACTGCCTGTACAACCACTTTGCTTTTTGCCTTGACTGATGCTGCTTCTCAAACAAATCAAATAAATTAAAAAATTGTTTCATTTGAATTATTTTCTATCTATCTATCTATCTATCTATCTATCTATCTATCTATCTATCTATCTATCTACCTACCTACCTACCTACCTACCTACCTATTTAAAGTATTTCTGTATTGCCAAGGAGCACTTGCAGGCTGGGACACTATTAGGTAGAATGTTTTATTTTTATTGTTATTGTGGTGTGCCTTCAGGTCGTTTCTGAATCATGACACCCTAACATGAACCTATCACGGGTTTCTTTGGGGCTGTGTGTGGGTGATGCACCCAAGGTCACCCAGTAGGTTTCCATGGTCAAGCAGGAAATCAAATCATGGTCTTCAGCGTTGTAGTCCAATGCTCAGACCACCATGCTGGCTCTTACATAAATACAATAAAGAGAAATGAGCAGTTAGTGCTTAAGAACCGAGACGACATTTGCAGCTGATGATTCTGGATGCAGCTATAATGCCCTCTATCCCTTTCTTCAGTTCACATGCCTTCTTTAGTGCATGGGCCATTACGAAGAACATCTCTCTCCTCCTTTGGCTCTAAGCTGAAATTACTTCTGATCACACTGATAAGAGTGGGTAGCTCCCACAAGGCCACAGAGTTTACAACCTGTTCATAGCAACATGTTTCTGTGTATGGGTTGGGGTGAAATAAAAAACACTACAGAGAAAAAATATAAACATTTAGAAATAATACACTGTGAGGATGGAACAAAGCAACTGAGCTCAAGGCCACAGTTCAATAAACACCTACAGCCTGCAAATCATTTCAGTTCAGATCTGTGTCCATCAATCCTTAGGCTCTTCTGGTTACTCAAAATATTAATTTATGCCCGTGTGAATAACAAGTCTTCCCAGTCTCAATAAATTACAATTTTAACAAGGGCCAGAATATGGACCCAGCCCAACAAATAGCCATTCCTTAGTGTCTAACCACTAAGAAGTACAATACATACTTACTTATACCTGTTTACTGAACAGTATATATGTTTTCTGACTAGGAGCCTCTATGTGGATAGACATTTATATTGTCTCCTTCTGTAAACATTTAGTCTCTCTGTGAACTATGTAATTTTGTTCCCTTCTCCTCTCCTGTCACTCATCTCTCTGAGTTGCTGCCACTTCTTGATTATCAGCCTATCTTTACAGCTCTTTATTTCTGTCATGGGATTGCATCATCCAGAAATCAAGTCCCATCTGTCTCCATGTACTGTGATAATTAAATAGTCAAGCCACCTTAATGTTCAAATTATACAGTAAGTTAACATATTCTTCATTCTGAGGTCTCCATTTATTCCATTTCCTCATGAACTACTGATAACAAAATCTTGTGCATAAAAACTGGGCCAAGGAAGGGGGAGAGAAAGAGATATCGCAGCTCTTATACATGTAGTATCTTCCTTAATCAAATCAACAATTTGTCCGTATTTCCTTCATAGCAAAATGACTGCCAATTGTCTGTGAGAGTTTCGGGAACGCCTTGGACACCAGCCTTTGGCAACCTTTAAACACAAGCTGCATGGCTCAAGCAAAATATTGCACATTACCTAGTCTGTAGCCATACTGATGATCAAAAAAGAAGAAATCCAGTAACCACAGAAAGAATCAAGAAGCCATTCAACAATATTTTAAGCTTGGTAAACTATCAACATATGATGCAAGAAATCTGTCATGCTAGATAGACAGACAATGACAATTTCTATATGTGGGTCAAGTAACTACTACACATCCTGCCAAATTAAGCGTACCCTAGAAATCACAAGCACGAACACAAACAGCACTCATTGCATAGCAACAAACAGATGCATGCAACACTCTTAATGTGCAATGAAATTAGACCTCATCCATGTTGAGAGCCATGTGTTCATTCTGGCATCATAGAATGAACAGCAGTTGAAAGCTATGTAATGATTCGCACAAAACTTTCTATGTATATGCAGATGTCATTCATAAATCACTTTAAAAGTAATCCACAAATCTCCCTGTCAAAGAAACTTCTTTGCCACTAACCTGTGGAGGGTGGACTCTGGATAATATCTGACAGGTTATATCCTCCTGAGCTGTCTGACCGTCTTCGAGGTTTCTTTTTAGCCTTTGCTTTAGCTTTTTTGAGAAGAGCTTCCCTGGTTTAAATAAAAACACCCATTTATTAAGATTTCATTTACTTTTTGAACTGCACATATAAATATGCCCATTTTTCATATGACATTCTCTCCAGTCAAGACATTCCCACCATCAGGATCATCTTTTTCTTGGCTCAGTCTTTAAAAGACACTCAACACATGTTTAACAGATGTCATGAAGTAAACATTCTTTGTCACTGTAAGGTTACTTCAGAGCTCTATTATTCTTATATTTTAACACAAAGGAGGACAGTCTGTGGCCCGTCAGGTGCTCTTGGCTTCCTACATATTCTAGAGCACTGGTTATATCAATTGGGGCTGACTGAATCCAACAACACCCCCAGGGCTGTATGTTACACACTTTAACAGATACTCCTCCTCCATCTTTCCCTGCTCAGATTTGACACAGGATTATAGAACACATTGTGGATTTACAACATCTGGAAAAGGCACAATACAAAATTTTCATGCCTCCGATTCTGGTGCATGAGGGATATAACCTATACAACTGTGGGCTGTTTCTCTGCAGCATCCAGAGAATTTCCTTAATACACTATGACCCCTCATTTTCCAAACCAAAAGAGGTCTAACTATAACTACTGAAAGGTCAACTTATTACTTACCAAAGAACTTTACTTTTTTTTATACTTTTTTGTTCTGTGCACGGAAACCACATTATTCTATTTAATAGAAGAAAAGGATTCTTACTGGGACGTGTGCTCTGTACTTAGTTCTTCTTTCAGAAAGACAAATGTCTCTCCCTCCTCAGGCTCCAAATAACTTATATCAGGGCCATCTTGGTACGGGGTAATTACTCTTCTGCCCATAGCAGGGATCTGCAACATCATAAATTCTTTTTAAGTCATACACTAGGAAAGACAAGCAAGTAATAAATTCAGATGTTAAAAGCCTCTGCCATGGTACATTCTGAAATACCATTACAGTGACAGTTTTAAGTGTGGTGGTAGAGAGAACCTTTCCATACTACATCAATTTGAGGACACATATCTGCATATGTATCTACCTCATAAAGGCATTTGACAGGGCACTGCACAAGAGCACCTGCATAAACTCTCATTTACTAATCACACAGAGAAAAAGCTGCATATTCCATCTTATTTATCCATTCTTACTTGCACCACTGCAATTACTATGCAACAATAATTTTCACAACCATTTCCAAATAAGGAGATATGACAGGATATTCACTATAACTGTTAAGAGTACAAGCTGTGTTGTTGGCTGGACTCTGTCTATAAAGAACACAGCTCAAGGTATATTGTATTTGTTCATATTTCACAAACTGCTTTCAATCACATTTCTGGAGCGGGGAAAGTGGGACAATACTAGCAGCAGCAGCAATAGTAGCAATGATGATGAAGATGCATGATATTTCCAGATTCTTTTGAGTTTAAAAACAAATTTACAAAATGCTTACTCTTGCAAGGCTCCCCTGGCATTTGCAGCTTTACTAGGATTATTCTACAACATATTTTTAAGAGCACAGATTAAAAGAGGAAACAAACAGCAATACTAGAAAAAAATGGTTAGAAAAAAAATGGCAAGGGTTTTCTTTTTTTCGGGGGGGGGAAAGAAAGACAACTCAGAGCACATTTTATGGGCTGTATGCCCAAAGATGACTCCAAGAATAATGACTATTACATTTCACAATTCATTTTAAAATTTGGGTTATTTTAACTAATTAATGGCAGGACTTACCACTCTCCTGTAAGCAACAGAAAGATCTTTCAGGACATCATCACTTAAAACATCCAGAGCCCTAAGACAAATAAGATATTAAATGTCAATTTCATGCAACTTAGTAGTAGGGGTGGGCAGATCTATTTTGGATCTGTCCCACTGTTCATTTTTCAAGTCATGAATCCAGTTCATCCTGATTCCATCTCCATTTTTTAACGTTCTTAAAAACTTCATACAGAAATGTTTACATTTTTGCAAAAAACTTTTCCTCCTGTACACATTTTTGTTCATAATTTTCCAAATGCATGCATTTCCAAGCCACTTCCCTATCACC
Organism: Ctenosaura bakeri; assembly: GCA_948474755.1. Taxonomy (NCBI): domain Eukaryota; kingdom Metazoa; phylum Chordata; class Lepidosauria; order Squamata; family Iguanidae; genus Ctenosaura; species Ctenosaura bakeri. The sequence goes on from CAOLHI010004193.1 coordinate 14,847, forward strand.
TGTGTGTACATACTATTTTTAGCACCATTTTTGTGAACACTTTTCCATACAGTATGGATTTTTATGAAATTTTTCCTAAAGTATCTGTTATTTTGAGTGGAACTCTCCATCACTCAATTTAGGAAGGAATCTATTGCTGCTCTCAACCCTGTTCCATTATCCTTGTTGTTTTAGGAGATGTTAATCTAGTAAATTTGCAGAAATATTCCTACTGAATGACTTGCTCATCCATTTCTGCTCAGTGAAGGCACTATTCAGCTGTGACCAAATGAAGAGAAATGCAAAGCAATTACACGGCATTCTTCATTTTTAACATTCAGATCCTAAAAGCACATGCTGTATTTATAAAGTAATGAAAGAACAAAATTCTAAAGTGATAGAAGTAGATAGTGATTGCAGGCCTTAGATCTGTAAAAGCCCTAGCAAGCATAGTGAACAGGTTTTTTGTTTTCCTGGGAGGAGGTTGTTTTGTTTTGTTTTTTGGCTTAGCAACATTTCCAGAATGTTTACACAACAATTTTCTTGACTAGTGGCATGAGCAGCAAAGAAACTTTTCCCCAAGGCCTGGCAACACACAAATAAAAAATGATGCCATGATGGTAAAGAAAATATTGTGCAGGTGCAAAGAATGATTTTAAGAAGAGAAATGGGAGCTTGACAGAATGCTCTTTAGACATATGGTTTAATCCAGCATTAGTCCAACCTAGACAGATCCATTAAAATGAGGGGACTTTGTCAATCTCTGTTAATCAAGTCCCATCAATGTCAGTCTTCCTAATCTTATACTTTACCGTATTTTAGCAAAAGGCCATCCCACATAGTCCACAAATCAATTTGAATGATCCTACTGTAGGTAACCAAACTAGAAAGCTGCCTGTACAAAACACACAGTCAGAAAGCACAAGCAACAAAATGGGCCAAATAACAGATCTGACATACTGTATTGAGAAGGGTAAAAGTCAAGTAAAAATCATAGGAAAAAAAGAAAGAAAGAAAGAAAGAAAGAAAGAAAGAAAGAAAGAAAGAAAGAAAGAAAGACAGACAGACAGACAGACAGACAGACAGACAGACAGACTAAGAACATGTAACTTGAAGCTGATCTAGGGGAAACCAGAGGATTCAGTACAGACCAAAAACTCCAAAAACCTTTTCCCAAACTCTGCTTTGAAAAACACTTTGGAATCCAATGCAAGTTCTTTATAAAAAGAAACCCAGGAAAAATACATACAGGCAGCTTCAACTTTTAAAGTAGATCTTTGGGTGTACCCTGTGAAGACAACTGCTATGAGAAACACTTTCAAACATTCAGATACACAGGCAGGTGCTACCTGTACCCCTCTGGATCACAGCCCAGCAGAGCAAGTGAACATGCAGAGCCACATCCTGCTCTTACCTCGTTTCAAGTATAGCTGCCATGTTTAGTACTATGAACTGCAAGCAAGACTGTTTCAGTTGTTCAGCATTATACATGGCTGAAAACTCCAGAAGCTCAGCAGCATTCTTTAAAGTAACTGAAATTGGAAAGAAAGGCAAATAACCTAGAAAGCTAAGACAAAAGGAAAATAACATTTCCCACCTACTCTTACTTATATACCACCCATATTAAGGGGAAAAAATCCTACTTTCACATCCCAGTGGACTGCACAAGGTTCTGGGCCCTGTTTTGGGAGTCATACAGACCACTTTGGGTAGCAGAGAGGAATCCCTCAGCTATTACTATGACTCATCTGCACTGGATACCAGAAAAGCTTTCCAGATCTGCACAAATGGAGCACAACACCTGAAATTCACTCTACATGCTCTTACAGCTGCACAGTGCAAAATGAGATAGATAATGGAGGACAATCTATCTTTCAGAAAGCTTGCCCCTCCAACACAAACCCCCTCCACCACAGTTTGAGAAGTCCTGTGTCAATGTATTCCTTTTTGAGAATAAGCACACTGTAATAATTTTCAAGAGATAATGGGAACAAGTAATACGTCTTCACCAATTATGATATGCTACAACAGGACTTTCCAAACTTTTCATGTTGGTGACATATTTTTTGGACATGCATCATTTCGTGACACAGTAATTCAGTTTTATGTATTACAAATAAATAAATCAAAGCATAAATCATATATTTTTAAAAATAAAATGAAAGGTTTTCATGAGATATGCTGTGTCCCCATACATTTTGTTATTACAACTTATGTATGTGTCTGTATCTCTTTTATCTCTTATACGGGATTCGTTACTAGCAAACCAGAGGTTAAAGTAACCAAATGCTGCCCTTGCTCGTCTTTCTCAGCCCAGGGCAGCGGCAGTGACACACCTACACACTGCAGCCGACACACTGACATGTCACAACACACAGTTTGGAAAGCTCTGTGTTACAATATGTAACATTTAAAGTAACACTGTGAAATAAGATATGACTCACGTTTTTCTGTAATGGCCACTTCACAGATTTCTTTCAGTCGTGACATAAGGAGCTGGTCTGCTACCACAAGAACATTGCAGATGAACTCCACACTTTGAGATTCTGTAAATCATTGAGAAATTTTATCTTTTAATATGCTTGCTTTACGGTCAGTCTGCTAATTAAACCAAGATCACAGACTAACACACATAGTATCTGTCACCTAACTGCTACCTAAATGATTTCAAACAATCAGTCTGGAATGTGCAAGTTTCTCCCCAGAACTACTAAACACAGTCTATCTTCCCTGCAAAGTTCATGCACCCCAAATTATTTTATTCTTTGCTTCACCTTTCTGAAACCCTTTATAAAATTTCTTTACTACTTCTAATATCTACCCCTGTGTGCCAAGACAGCCTCCTCCTTCTTTGATTAACCCTACATTTTAGCAACTCTATTCTCATTTGCAGCACACTTGTATGCCATTAGCAATAGCAATAGCATCTGTATTTCTATACTGCTTATCAGCTAAGTGCTCTCTAAGCAGTTTACAATGCATTCAGCTAATTGCCCCCAACAAGCTGAGTACTCATTTTACTGAACTGCAGAAAGATGGAAGACTGATTCAGACTGGAGCCCGCCAGGATTGAACTCACAACCTTGTGGCTGCAGTACCGGAATTTAACCACTGCTCCAACAGGGCACTGTCTACCTACTTTATCCTGTCTACTTTAATTCATTAAGCTGGCCCTTGAGTATCAGAATTGCTTTTTTCTTTCTCCCCCTCTCCCCACCATCCTCAGTCAATTCTTGGCAAAGCTGTCCTCCATACACTCCCAACTTGGTTCTTCTGTGAATGTGAAAAATGTCAGTGCTCCCACCTTTTATTGTCACCGCTTCATCAGTGTAAATATAGTCCAGGATGACCTGCAGGATGTCCGAGGGGAATGGCATTTCCAGAGATGCACAGCGTGATGCCTAGAAGGAAGCAAGACCCAGCAGAAATTCTCTGTGAGCCTTCAGAAAAGAAATTGTACAAGTTTGCCACTAGCAACACCACATACATACAACAAGTCCAAGATGATGAGGATGATGATGATGATGATGATGATGAAAAATAAGAAAATGAAGGGGGAGGAAAAGGAAAAGGAGGAGGAAATGGCAACTGATATTGTTTTTGATAATCAGTATAGTGTGCTTACTCTCCTACAGCCTGTGCATGTAAATACATGCACACAATATCATGACAACAGTCCTAAAAACCAAGATATTAAGATATTAAAAATCATCTGATTTTTTTTTTGACACGCGGGGATGTTTTCCAAACTTCTGATAGTGGAAAAGCATTTTATCTTCTGGATAGCTGACAGACACACACCTAAATTTTATACTTCAAAATGTATTAGGAGAAGGATTAAAGGAATATTAAATCACCCGCTCTCAAAGAAACCCACTTCCAGTATTTCTCTACATGCCTCATATTTAGAAACTAAAGCGACAGGATTCCCAGGCAGCAATGACTCAATCACACCCAGCAGAAATACCTGACAGAACTAATGACTTCCAACTGAGGCTGATGGAAACAGGGAGGCCAAAGCAACCAATCCATCAAAAACCTCTTCTGCATATATGCAAGAGGGCAGGGGCAGTACCCCATCAAATGTATCTTTGGAATTCCAAATGGATGGGCTACATTAGCAAAACATGGGAAGGAACTACACTTCAAAAGAACACAATCTGCTATTTCTTCTGCATGAGGAGAACCAGTTGCTCATTGCTTAGATCAGAGGTGTCAAACTCAATTTCATCTTGGGCCACGTCAGCATTATAGTTGCCCTCAATAGGCTGGTTGGTTACCCGCAGCAATGCTCTGCATGGCTTGCAAGAGTTGGTCAGAGGAGCAGTCAAAATATATATATATTTATAAAAAGAAAGAAATAGAAGTAGATCATGAATGCTGGCTGCTGGGCCCCTCTTCAGAATACCAGCAGCCAGGGGCCTACAATGTGGGGATCGGACTCACCAGGTGGGGGGAGTGCCACAGCTGTAGAAGAGGTGCAAGTGCCACATGAAATGGCCTGGCAGGCCAGATTCAGCCCACGGGCCTTGTGTTTGACACATGTGGCTTAGATTTTGGCCTTAAAGATATTTTAAGAAGCATCCAGACAAGTTTTTAAGAAGCATCCAGACCAAGTTTATTGCCCCCTTTTTTTTCTTTAATGCAAAGACTAGGAAATAATCTGCTGCTGAGCCACAACCAGCATATTACATCTAGTACAGAAACAAGTAACCTGTATCAATTCCTATATTGCATGCATAAGTGACTCCTTCAGTATTACAACTCAATTTGCAAGCCATTTGGAATTATGAAGAGAAGAATGTTGTTTACTGTTTGTGCGCCTACTGCAGGAAGTTAGACTATGTCTGTGATTTGGCTGTCTTCCACCAAATCAGATCACCGATGCATGTAATCAAATACTATCTACTCTGACAGCTAACACCTCTCCAAGCCAGCAGAAGTACAACAGGATGATCTATACCACATCAGATTATAGGTCTAGCTAGCTCAATATTGTATGCAGCGACTGGCAGTGATACTTCCTGGGTCTCAGAAAGATGCCTTTCCCATCTCTACACGGCGATACCAAGAATTTGACCTGGAATATACGGCATGCAAAGGTGTGCTCGACTATTGAGCTAAGCAACTCTAATCATAAAAAAAAAAACTCCTATTAAAAGTCTATCATCAACAATGAATATGCAGCTAACGTTTCATGACATGCTACAAGGAACATACCAATTATCTGTGCCCAGTTAAGAACATAAGTTATTTGTGCTCACTCTTTGTTACTTCAATCAGATGTTGATATTCTGCTTTAGTGAGCTTACACAGAAACAAGCCTTTTTTAACCCATTATCAATTTCTCTTTTGTGATTAATTTCTTTCTCCACCCAACCTTCAAGTAAATCCCTTTGCACAAATTAAAGAGGAAGAATGGAATATCCATACCCCATATTGATATACTTACCTCAATCCAGGAGCTGCTCAGCATGCTGTGAAAGTAGTCTGAAAAGGAGATAGACTTCATTTTGACATGCATTAAAAAGATACATAACTATTAGTAAAATAACAAAAATACCTTACAGTGTACCTACCAAGTCTTGCACAAAGTACACACTTGTGGCATGGAAATTCCTTTCCATCTATAGACTTCATGGTCACATCACAGAGGTATGAACTTAAAAAAAAGAAACAAATGTCTAATTTAAAGACACCAATTGGTAAATAATAGATTGTTTAATCATATTTAGTTCTTATGATGCTTAACACAGAAATTTAAATAGATTTATTTATTTTAAAGTATATTAGGGCTATCCAACTGCAAAATGGGCATGGTTTAGCATTATGTTTTAGGAAATCAACTCAGTTGGGAAGTGATGAAATAGAAAGCTCATGACAGTTTTGATAAAAACACTATTTATCTTGCCTGCTCTGAAGATTAATACTGGGGGCTTATGAATACAAAGGTACTTTTGCACTATCCAGATTTAAATTCTGAGTAAGATGAGTAGAAAAATGTGAAAATGGACAACATGGATTGAAAACGTATGAGCAAGGGTAAAGCAGAGTAGAAAAAACTGGCAGTACACTGTCAAACAGTAACACTTTGGTCTTTGTGCATGATTTCCAACTCAGAGCTGCTAGTCAAACCTGTTTTATTACAAAGCCTAATATTTTTCCTCAAAGTATTTATTTATTTAATGCATAGACCAAAGGCCATTTGCATACAAAGTATTAAAATACAATACAATACAATACAAAATGTTACTATAAAATAATATAGAACACATATATAGAGACAGCACAGCAAAAATACATCATACATTAAGCTACATAATGGACATGTGTGAGAGAAATTTAGAATGTGGTTTAGTTAACACATAAACAATAAAACTATAATTAAGTGAGCGCATCTCCAGAACAATCAACCGCGATACCGGCAACATATCTGGCCCGGATCTTCATAGCTGCCACAGTGAAAAGAGAGACCTTACGAGTTACCATGGAGTCAATATCAGCAAGGAGATAAAAAAATCTTTTCTAAGACAGCATTAGATTCCAAATGAGGCAGGACAGATCCCAAAAATTTGGCTCTTGAATCAGAATATAGTGGACAAAAAAACAAATAGTGAGGCAGATCCTCTATTTCAGGGGCCCCACAAATGCATAAATGGAGAGCCAAAGGGGTATGTGAGTATCTGCCGTCAATCACAGCAGTAGGCATACTATGAAAGTGAAGGGCTATAAAAGCTTGCCTAAGCTTTGGAAAGGTGCGCTTTGTCAAATAACTGGTCCTTTGATGGTCAAGTTTGTAAAATTTGTACCATTTAGAAAAATTAGAATTATTGATAACCTGTCTGTCTGACTGAGTAGTATGATGGAGAATATAATCCCAGAGCTTCTCTTTGGAATTCAAGATGAGAAAGTTGTCAGGTGGGCTAGGATACCATTCAAGCAACTTATGATATCTTGAATTCCATACTTTATAACTAGATAGCTGTTTGAAACATAATTTGGGACAAGCTCTAACTGGGGAATCTTTAACTATTCTCCAATAATTAAATAAAGCCAAATGAATGCAGGTTCTGATGGATGGGAACCTGGCCTCTGTCCGAACCAAAGCTGTTGGGGTGCCCGGGGGAGTCTTAGCAGTTTCTTAAGAAAAGTGTTCTGGAGAGATTCCAGTTTAGATATGTGAAGCCCATACAGCGGCTTCATAGAGAATCTGAGCAATAACTTTGCTCTGGAATATTTTTAGTGCTGGAACAACCAGGTGACCCCCAGCAGTAGTATAGAATCTGAGAATTGCCCCAACAGATCTCAGGGCTACTGCTTTGATGGCTTCTATATGAGGCTTCCATGAGAGATTTTCTGTGAAATGAACGCCAAGATATTTGAATTCTCGGCATTGTTCAATCTGGTGGCCATTAATAGACCATTGAAAAGGAAAATGTCTTTTCCCAAACACCATCATCTTTTTTTTAGAGTAGTTAATATTCAGCTTTTCTTTAGAACAGAAAACACTAAGCTTCGAAAGCAACCTTTTTAAACCTACACGGGTGAATGATATTAGAACCATGTCATTGGCATATAACAAGATAGAAATCTTTTTTGAACCAACAGAAGGTGGAAAAAATTCTGAGCCTGACAGGGCTGGAATTATGTTGTTGAGGTATAGATTAAAGAGTAGAGGTGCCAGCAGGCAGCCTTGTTTAACTCCTTTATTTATGTGAATAGGAGCTGTTAATGAACTGGAGATACCTACTCTTATTGCAGCAGTTGTATTAGAATAAAGTTCCTTGATTAGGAACAACAGGCGAGAATCTAAATCAGTGTTAGCCAATTTATGCCACAACAGGTTTCTATCAATAGAGTCGAAGGCGGCTGCTAAATCGACAAAGGCAACAAATAAATGTTTGGTGGGGCCCAAACACTTTGCTGTGCTAGAAAGTAGAAGGTGAGACAGTGGTCGATAGTGCCTTGACCTTTCCTAAAGCCCGCCTGTTCAGGGTGAATGACGTGATTGGTAGTTTCCCAATCTTCTAATTTATTTAACAGATATTTGCTATATAACTTGGAGTCGATATCCAAGAGGCTAATAGGCTGGTAATTATTGGGATCCTGCTTATCTCCCTTCTTACAGATGGGGACAACTATACTCTGTTTCCAGCCTGTTGGAATTGTGCCTGTATTGTTAATCTGGGTAAACACTTTTGCTAATATAGGGGCCCACCACTCGGGGAAACATTTAAAGATTTCAGGGGGCATCATATTTTCCCCTGGTGCCTTACTTAAGGTGAGAGCTGCAATCAACTTCTTTACCTCTAACACAGACACAGGTGGCCAAAAAGGCAAGCAAACAGTCTTCGAAACGAGTGAAAGGTGGTCCTCTATGGATATACCTCCATAAAGCCCACTGAAGTGAGTATGCCATTCTTGCGATGAAATCTGTCCAATAATAACTGGTCTAATCATGTGCATACCAATGGAAACAATGTCCCAAAACTGCTTCTCGTTCTTGGCCCTCACAGCTAGGGCCAAATGACTCCACTGTGTTCTAAGTATCTTTTTTTGTTTTGTTTTAGGAGTGCCTTGTAGGATGACCTCATGACCGCTAAAGTGTTAAGGGTACTAGTACTCTTATTTTTAAGTACCTGTCGGGAGAAATCCATTAATGCTTTCCGGGCACCTCTACATTCTAAGTCAACCCATCTATTGGTTGTTACCCTATTAAGATTAAAGTGCTTGCTGCAAACCAATTTGGGTCTCAAATTTTCAATGATAGCTTGATGGACGTGTAAGATGTCTGACTCAACAACTAAGATATCTTCACGGAGGGCTTTGAAAGTGCTGCTCTCAAATAGTTGAACTAAAGAAGCACTCAGATTAATTGACCATCGTATTCTCTGCTCTCCCAATCGGATTCCATTTAAATTTTGAGGGCGATATGTGGCGGGAGACACTTCAAAACTAAGTAACAATGACAAAGGAAAATGGTCACTTTCAGCCCTACTGATAACTTCCAAACTATGAATAATAGTAAGCAGGTTAGCAGAAACCGCAATATAATCTACTGTGCTAGCTCCTCTATTGGTGACATAAGTATAGGCACCCAACGTTATGTCCTGCTGAGATCCATTAAGACATTGCAGGTGATGCAGGGAAAGGATCTCTAAAAACCTCAGACCTGACTTGTTTGTTTTAGTATCTTGGCTGACCCTGGCAACCAATGTATCTTGCGGAACCTGACCAGAGTTAGTACCTTCCAAATGTTTCAGCCCCTCCCCGGTTCTCGCATTGAAGTCTCCGCACAGCAGGGTTCTTGTGTAGGGATATTGATGTTCTAGAAGGCTGAGGGTTTCAGATAGACGATTCCCGATGCTATTAGGACCTGAACATTTAGATAAACTGGGTGGAATGTACACATTTATACAAATAAGAGAACCAAAATGACTACTCTTGAAAAGGAGAGCCTGTATACATTGTGGATAGAGAGTGACCAATGGTTGAATATCCACTTGCAAGTCAACTGATACAAATATAGTGAGTCCACCACTACCACGGCCCCTAGTACTTGTTTTAACGGCCAGGACAGAAAATGAGCAGAATCCAAGGAGTGTTGGCAAATTAGGGCCGTGAGCCCAAGTCTCTTGCAAACATAGAATTTTAAATTTTTGTAAGTAGGTTGCAAAAGCTGCATCATGGAACTTATTCGTCCAGCCCATAATATTCCAAGATAGCAAGTTTAATCGTCAGGCTGGTGTAGTTAGATCAATGTCCTCAGAAGTATCTGCAGATTCTGTTTGCACCAGAGCTTTTTGGTAGGAAGGCAACTCTTTTGAGGTAACTGTATTTTTAACCTTCTTTGGTTTCAAAGGTTGTCCTGATCCACTGCTAATAAATCATCAATGCCAACCCCAGCCAAATCTCTTCCAACATGAGGGACTTCGTCAGTCGTTACTAAATTCACCAGAGGATTGGACAAATCTTTGATGGTAAGCAGCATGTTTTTGAGATCATCCAGTCTGGAAGTAATGTCTAAATGTTCTTCATTAATAGTTGATTTACCTTGGCCCACCAGTTGCTTCTCTGTTTCCATGCTGGAAGTTTTAGATGGTCCTGGTTGTGGCATGATCTGACTAGAAGTTTCTTTGGGTGATAACAAGTCATTGTTCCTTTCCTCAACAGGCAACCTATTGCTGCACTTAGGGTTAATTAAAGAAATAACAGCCAAGTCTCTATAGACCCGGACTGGTGTTATTTGATAGTTGGACAAAAAACCCTTCATTTTCATCAACATGAGAGGAATTGTGGATTGTTTGAATGTCAGCATAATTCTCTTATGAGCAGAAGTACTAGGAAGCCAGTCCACAGCGAGCATGTCAATACTATAAGGGTGTATGTGTAGAAGTTGGCTCAGAGAAAGTCTAATAGCTCTAAAGGACCTCCATCTGTCATTGTTTGTTCTGTTGTAGGTGATTTGCAGCATGCCTTGATTTGTTTGTAAAATCCTGTTACCTTTCCCTGTTTCCAGCTCCACAGAAGCTGCTGGTAAGCTGCTCCTTGGGTCGTTATTCCTGTTCTTTTCACACTCCAGCTTGTCTTCCTTGTTGAGCCCCGAGCTGCTGGGTTGACCCAAGCCATCTTTTAAAGATGTATATTTTTGTATAAAGTTGTCAAAGGAAAGTTTGAGAAGCTTCATCTGGTTATCAATTTTTTCCAAATGTTCATAGATTGAGATAACAGTATGGGCTGTTAAGAGACATTGTTTGGTCACAAAACCTGGAGAATATAAATGATGTTCTGTGGGTTGTTCATTCTCGGTAATGAGCAATTCCTCGAGGACAGGCTCACTTGCCTCTTTTGACTCTACGGATACTCCCTCCTGATAAACTGACAAGTCATTGCCAAGATTTTTAAAAGATGCATATAAAAACTCATCCTCATTACCCAAAGCCGAAAAACTACTGGTAATGGGAATCGTAAAATTTGAGATACTCACATTTCTCTCACAGGCATGCAATTCATCTATCTTAAGTTGTTTAGAAGCCTTGCTGTGCTTGACTGTCTCTGGGCTTGTTCTGGAACGATTTTTCTTTCCCATTTAAAACTGTCGAGGCTTATTACAAAAATAAACAAAAGCCCAAGCGAGCTCAAAGCCCATAAGGTGTTAAATTCCCAAAAAATAGTAGTTCTTGGCTTTCATTTCGAACTGGAAAAAGTGCTGGTAGAGTAAAGCATCTAATAATAGGCCCGGGGGAGGAGATAATAGGAGTGCAAAAGTTTCCCAAAACAAAGCAAATAAAGATAAGCAATGCTGCACTGCAATATGGTAACAGTCAACTAAAAAACATTACTTTCCAGGCAAGACACAGTGGAGGAATTAAAATTCAAGATAAAAGGCTAAAAGCTAAAAAGTAAATAAATGGTAACAGAGCCAGTTAAAACACCACCTATCACGCCGGCGCCATCTTTCTCCAGTATCATTATCAGTACTCACAAAGCCTAATATATACAAAACACAAACAATTTTGTGAAGAAATAATTGTCTTCAATGTGCTACAGCTCAGGATTGATATGTCTATCGGTGTATGTGCATGTTATAGTTAAGACATAATTCTACATGCTACCCACCAGATATGAGATCAAGAAAAGACCAAAAGAAATAGAGAAGCTTTCTGTTAGGAAGCTCAAAGAAGAGGGCAGAAGTGAAGACAAGGTCTGAGGTTTCCTTTCTCTCACAAAGGTCGACTAAGAAATATCTAACTAGTACCTTGTACATTTGGCCTTTTAACCTCCACCTTAAACACATGCCTATCTTTTTAAAACTTACCATTTTTTCTGGCTTAGCTTTGGCTTATTTCCACTTTTTCTGTGAGCAACATTAATTCTTCCATTTTCTATTCTGACCCCATCTAACCTGCAACAAAATAAAAACTTTACTACACACGGTCCACAGAAAATGTATTATATCCATAAAGAAACTAAGGTCAATGTCCTTAACCATATTCTACTGCAAAATAAGACAGGAATAATAAACAACTGACAGAAATCCTTGATGAATGGCAGATTATTCAAATTGGCAGCATCACAATCGATTTCTGCCAGTTATAATATTTCAGCACATAATAACAGCCCAGCAAAGGACAAGGAACTACCGTATTTCCTGGTGTATTAGAGGCACCTGCATATAAGACGCACCCCACTTTCAAGGGGCATTTTTCAGGAATTTTTTTTTTTTTTGTTCCCTGGTAAGGGGAATGAAAAGAGCATTGCACCAGGAGAGGAGGGGAATGAAAAGAGTGTTGCACCAGTTTTTCTTCGGTCCTAGGAGAGTCAAAATGCAGAGGAGAGGTGGAGAAAGTAAGGAGTGCTTCACCTGGATTCCACTACCCCTTCCCTTCCTGTTTGCTTGGGCAAGGAGAACTTTGGCTCCCAGTTCATTCCCTAGGTTTTTAGCATTACCGCATTTGCTCGTGTATAAGACACACCCCAGTTTCGAAGGGTATTTTTAAGAAAAAAGTGCATCTTATACACCAGCAAATATGGTATTTGCTCATCTTTTTTCAGGAATTTTACTCATCTTTTCTGAGATTTCTATGAACAGGGAAGGAAGTTCAGTTTTGCAAGCAGTCTTTAAGAAGTCCAACGCCCTTCATGAACGTTACCAAACACTGTCATCAAAAAAATGTAGGATGCAATCAAAGACTGCTTGGAGCACAACAGGGACAGAAGATTCACAGGACTGGGTCTGGGCTTTCCTAAAATCCTGACCCTGGCAAAAAAAAAAAAAAATTCCAGTGACTATTTTATATGCTTTTGTTGTTATGATATGGGCTGAACAGCAAGTGGTTCATAATTCACTAGCTATGTTTCATGATGCAAGCCAAGGATTCCAGTTTAGGGCCTAATTCCTGTTGTCAGTCCTAATTAGAGTAGATCACTTGAATCTGTAGTAGCTACATATATACTGACTCCCTATTCAACAAGTGATTAAATGGGTCTACTCTATTTGGGACTAACCAACAGGATGCCAGTGACAAGTGTGGTCTTCCAAGCTACTGTTTCCATTCTAAAGCAAACATTTAGAAGGCAACTCAGTTAGGATTACCTTGACAGTAAAGAGGAGTTATGCCATTCAACTACTACTACTACTACTTACTACTACTACTAATAATAATCCTGCCATGCAGTTGTGACCACATTAGGAACTGCTAACCCATGTGCCTCGAAATCTTTTGTGAAGGTAGAGTCTTCCTTTTACATCATGGTCAGAAATGCTTAACACAAAGATAATCCTGTTCGAACAAATACACAGAGACATGTGCATGTATGTAAGTGACTGACGTACCTTGAACTTAAACTGTCAAGTCCAAATTTCTTTGCAGCCACCTGTAGCATTTTTATGAGATTCACTTCTTCTCCAACACCTTTGCATTTCTTGGAGGAGGATTTTGGTTTGCTTTTCTGTTTTTCATTTACCAGCTGCTCTTGGTTACTTCTGTAAACCTCAAATGCAGATTTACTATTTGCGTCCCCATGAATTGTTATTTTATTCAAGTTTTTAATCAAGGTGTCTTCATTTTCTTCTACTCTATCTTTGTACACCATTTTAGGCTTGTGGCCATGAATGAGCAGATCACAAGAGTCTGTGTAAATATACTGCAGAAGATACATAAATAAGTCTGGGTGAAGTTTTTCAATCACAAACAAATCACAACCAACATCATCTTCCTCTTTACGGTAAAAGTCAGTAGGATCCAGCCAACTGTGATCAGATGCAAAGAGCTTCCGGAAAAAATCAGAACGCATTGCCAAAATATACTTGTGCGCAGGAAAAATCCTTGTGCCAATTTGGAAAGTCACATCATGGATGGTGTCCATAACTTCTGCTTCTCCCAACATTTTGCCAAAATCCTCAGCAAAGCTAGACGTTGACACACTTGGGATTTCATATAAACTGGAAGACAAAATTATATGGATTTTCCTTTACTTCAGTTTTCATCTCACCCTATTAAAATCTGTTCCTTCTTTTCAGGCATCAAAAGAAACACGAACATAAAGAAATATGTTGAGTCAGCAAAAGTACAAACTGGACACTTATAAAATACATATTAAGAGTGCATGCATATGTACATGCACCCACACATTCACAAACCCTTGGAAAGAAGGGGCTTGGCAGCACCCCTTAACTGTTGACTTAAGAGGCTCGGATAATGAATCTGGGATTCACAACCTCAGACATTAACACTAGCAGGCACATTGCCCCATTCTGCAGCTAAGTTTTGCTTTAACATAACACGTAGCCTTTCATTTGCAAAATGTCAGACATAATCAGCCAAGAACAACTTCATAATAACTCAAGTACTAAACGTTAATAAGACAGGATCTTGACTGATGTGCCAAAAGGACAATTCTTTCAATGCCAGCACTAATTTTTCTGGCACTTCCAGATAAGTTATTCCCCCAAATATTTGAAGCTTACCTTGTTTTTGGATCTGACTGTAAAACAGCAAAATTACAACCATTAGGATCTGTGGTAATACTGACTGCTCTGTGAACAAAAGCAAGCTTCTCAAGTCGTATCCGTTCATATACATTGTTGGTGTCATAAGATGAGATGTCATTTGAGGAATTCTGAATGTTTGAAACAATCTCTGCTAAATATAGAGAAGTTAAAATAACTAGGTGACTAAAAGAGCAAAAAGAAAGCATTTTCTGCAATAATCAGCTGATTTCACTACAGATGAAAGATAATGCCTGTTTTTCTAAACTAATTTGACTGATCTCATAAGAATGTAAGAAAAGATTAACACCTGTCTTTATGAAGCAATATGCATACCACCATATTTAATTTGCAACATAATTTTTTTTTCCTACAGTCAGTGCAAGGACAAGTCAGTCCAGGAGATGACTATTTCGTAAGAAAGCCAAATTATCACTGATGTTTCCATAATCAGATACATATACAATTAAAAAACAGCTCATTGTCTTAGAATGGAACATAAAATATTTTAAATTTTACTTTATTTTAAATGTTTTGTTCACTCAAGTACCTGGCCCAGATTGGCCATATGTACTGAAGCTATTCAAAGTACAGCTACACTTTTGTAATCTCTGTGCTTAGAAATTATTTTGGTTCATGCCATGTTTCAGTCAGTGTAGGAATACCAGCACTCACAAGACTGTAGTCTGAACATTATAATCATGTGAAGTAATCATATCACAAATTGTATCACCCAGACGAGACCAGACTATTACACAGTAAAGTAGGACTACTTTCTATTGTAATCTCAACAACAGCATTGTTCTAACAACAAATGTCCTTGTTCCTGGAAGCGATATCTATGTTTGCACGCTATTTCAATACACTAGATGGCACCAGCTAGTCACATTCACTCTGTTAAACAGAAGCTGTGCTTTTTTTCCCCCCTACAGAAAGTTTGTGGTCCAGCACCAACCACTAGGGTTGAAAATATGGTCTCAAGAAATAAGACAGAACTTTCTGCGAACTCCTGAGGAACATGCATATAGAAAGATTTTAAAAGGGAATAATAAAACAAAATCTTGTCTGGTAAACTGACTAAAGAGAGAAGTGCTTATACATAAGCTGAAAATTTTTATTTTATATTTTTGGCCACAAGTTGAATCCTTACTTGTTTCAACATGCATTTTATAACCACTGCTTCTGGCTTGCTTGTATTTGTATCTTGTTTTACAGTGGCAGATTTTTAAAATTATTTTAACTTGAACACTATAGCGGTCAACATAAATTGCATATGAAGATCTTTAAATAAAAGAAAATGACATTTGTGATGAGTACAGAAGGGAGCTACTACCAACGTAGTTTCTAAAACACTGTGTTTTTATTTCACTTCAGCATGGCCACTAAACAGACAAGTGATTCAGAAATACAATATTGCTCAACAAGGAAAAACAGAGAACTACCCTTGATAACTTGGAAAGAAGAAGGGAGCTTTACTGCTTGGATTTTCAATGTGTGTGTATGGGCACCCTACTATACAGATAGCCCTGAAAGCTCCCTCTGCATGTTGCTAAAGCAATAGAGCCATTGATCTCAGGGCTCGCAATGCAGCGATATCAGAGGCAGTTTTACCTTACTTCACAGTGGCAGCTAAGAACCACCCTTGCTGTCTTCCCCAAAGAGGAAGAAAGGTAGGCCTTTTGCCTTTGTGTCCTCTCTGGCCCTAAGCCTGTGTCATTAGAAAGCCAAAGAAAGGATATAAAACAACAAGTGCTAAGATCCTTTCAGAGATGAAAAACATAATCTATGGTGTAAAATAATTAGTTAAATCCCCTATAGGATACACACATGCAAACCTCAACTTCAGTATTACAGAAACTTAATATTCTTATTTCATAATAAATGGTACAAACATAAACCAAAATATCCCATCACTACCATTTCTTCAAAGGTGCATGGGAAAGAGTCACAGTACAGTAAGCTGTGTGATACCGCCTTATGAGTCGGTAATTTTAAGTTAGCTAAGCAGATTTGCTCGAACAGTATTGCCTATGGAAGTCTGTTCATTTATTTGTATGTCTTAACTTTTGGGGAGGCAGGAACAAAGAGAAGTAATTGTATGTTCATGTCATCTTTACTCAGACTGATCCAGAACTGTTTAACTGTATGTCCTCTGGAAGCAGCTCAGTTTTATATAGCATTTGATATTATAAAGTCTCTGCCAACCTTTCTTTTCCGAGTTTTTATTTCCATCTGCCCACTTTCCTTTGAATGCTTCACCATCCTGTGTAACAAACATCATTTCATTCCTATTTAGAGAAATATCAGACATGTAGACTTGACGGCCATAAATCCATCGGCACTGCTTCATAGGACTGTTAGCAGATTTCCAGCAAAATACCTAAAATATTAGGACATAGTGGAAAGTGGGAGAGAGACAGTGAGAGGTCTACTCACATCTATAAAAGCTGACCTTCCTATTCTATCCAGATGCTTTAAACCAAATGTTTTCTGCATTCTGTCCATAATTTGTCCTAATGCAGATGCTTACAACAACCATCCTGTTTCCCTAAAGGATTGGGTTTTTTTTTTTTACTAAAAACATTAAAAATTGGTAGAGCTGCCTCACAGTTGTTTAGCAATAAAAAGGCTTTTGTGCAGAGAATTCTACATATGATCATACTAATCATTTTTCTTTTAGAGAAAGGTAGTCATAGGAGTACAACTAACTTTCAACAGACCACCGCCAAAACAATTCAACTGGCTATTTTAAAGACTTGTGTTCCTGTGTGCTTTCAAGACATTTCTGACTCTAGGGGAATCTATCATGGGACTTTCCTGGCAAGATTTTTTTTCAGTGGGGGTTGTCTTTGCCTTTCTCTGAGGCTGATACAGTGAGACCTGCCCAAGATCAATCAGTGGGTTTCCATGGTCTTAGGATTGCCATAAGTAAGAAATGTTTTGAAAGGTACACCACAACAATGCACACAAAACACTGTTCTTATCAGTAATTTCATTCTTTCAATGCAGGTTTTTGTTTAAAAATGTATTGTGTGCATCTCTAGGCCAGAGAAAACTTTATCCATTACAATTAGAAGCAAACAAACCTGAATTTAAACTAATACCATAACTATGTCACATGTTATGAACAAAAATGATTGCTAAGGTACTTCTGCAGAATTTTTAAAAATAATGACGAAAACTTACTCTTCCAGCTTTATCCAGTGCAAGAATACAAATCTTCTGACCTCCATTTTCTTTAAGGTGTTGAGGATCTACTCTGTAATCTAGATACCCTCCACTGACAAGAACCTTTTTCAGGTTTAATTGCCTGAACAAGGAAAATACAAGAGAAGTTTATTTACACCAACATACATACATCTTTTTAAAGTCTTAATTTTATTGTTAGGGTATGCAAAGCGCAGCCCTACCACAGCCACAAAACATTTTTAACCCAAATGCCCCATCTGCTCTCTAGGGGGCATTTCTGCCACATTTTGTTCCCCCCAGCCATTTCAGACCCAGGACTAGAAACAGGAAGTGACTTCTAAAAAGAACAGGACAAAAAGGAAGTTTGATTTTTGGCTAATGCAATCCCTCTAGTCTCCCACAGGTACTCATACCTGTTTTACAGTAACAGAAGTAATAAAATAAGACAAACACTGGAAGGCAAGTGCAGATGAAAGAAAATTAATGCCAAAGCAAAATCCACTGCAGCTTCTTACAACACATGGAGAGGACAGCATAAGTTTTCTCACTGATGTAGCAAACTATATAAGGGAAACCAGTGAATTTTGCCCTGTTCTCATTTTACAGTATGTGACTTTAAAAAACTGCTCACCACATAACACCAATTTTTAACATGTCATTTGCATGTATTGTGGAAGAGTTTTACAGTTTAGATTGGAGGACAGCAATAGGACAAAACACTAAAATGCAACAACAACAAGGAAGCTAGCATCCAAAGTTTCCACACAACTGGCAACTAGAAAGCACACTAACTGAATAGTTTAACAGTAAACTAAAGCACAATTCCAACTACACTAGCAAGAGATAACGGATAAAAGACTTAAGATGTGGACTAGGGACTTTTCAATTATGCTTCACAACTACCATCAACCTAGTAGACGGTTTTAGTTAAGATGCATTATGCTCAGCTTCCCACCTAAAATATAGGAATAATAATGATGATTTACCTTTTATAAAAGGGTGAGCAAAATGCGGCCTTGAGGTTGCATAAGAATCCTATAGCTGCTTTTGCAGCTCTTGACAGCTCAATTCCCTAAATCACCCTTTATTTGGTTAAAAAAGGATAAACTGCTCCTCCAGGAAGCCTCCAAGAGATACTATTCACCTTTTAAATGAGTTGCTAGGCCTTTTTGCACTTGTATGTGAAAGACTTTGGGCACCCAAAAGTACTACGGGCTTCCATCACTTATCTAACAGGTTAGGAACCACAGGACTGTCAGAAAAGGGAACTGATTGTAAAGCAGAACCCGTGTACTGTACTGTAGGGAGCATGAAGAACTTACCAAAGC
This sequence comes from Ctenosaura bakeri, assembly GCA_948474755.1. NCBI lineage: Eukaryota > Metazoa > Chordata > Lepidosauria > Squamata > Iguanidae > Ctenosaura > Ctenosaura bakeri. The sequence continues at coordinate 33,834 of CAOLHI010004193.1, forward strand.
TCACTTGGAACCTATCACACCTGTGCTGCTTGCAAAGTCTCGCAGGCAGTTTAGCACCTTTTTTCCCCTTTCAATTTGCTTTGCAGGCAGCACATGCAAGCAAGCAGTTGCAAGTGAGCCCCTGGTTAACAAAAAGAACTGATGAAAGAGTGGACCCCCAACAAATTAATGGAACTTATCCTTAATTTGGAAGCATCAAGAGCAAGTCATCACATGACAGGGCATCAAAAGGTAGGGGCTTCCAGTACTCAAATGCTAATCACCATTGTCATGAGAATACTTTAGTTCTATTTTAGAGAAAACTAGAAAGCACTCTATGATTACCATTTAGGAACTGTACAACATTTCCTTTTTTACAGTAAGAGTATTGTGGCACTAAAGATTTTAAAAGTTATTACAGCATGATGCTCAATCTGGTGGACTTCATGCCATAATTAGCTGGTCTTTTAAGGTGCTATAGGACTCTGCTTTTTGATGCAAGAGACTAGCACAGGTCTTTCTCTCAGTCCTACCACCATCATAGTTACAGCTGGTAAGGACCTGGGAAAAGAGCCACCCCAATGGCTGCTCTCAGGCTCTGGAACTCTCTGCCAAGAGAGACATGACTGGACTCTTCCCTGCTCTCTTTTCACCAGAAGGCATATATCTCCTTATTTAAACAGGCCTTTAGCTTTAACTTGTTTGGGCAATGCAATGGGTAGTTTAACATCTTTTTAACGGTTCTAAATTAATGTTTTTACATGGAGTACGTACTTTTTAATGCTTTTTAAATGTTTGTATTGCAGACTGATTTAACTGTTCTGTTTTAAAAAATGGTGTAAGCTGCTTTGCATCCCATGTGGGAAGAAAACAGGATATAAAATAAATAAAATATAATAAATACTGTAAAGTATTATTTATTTCACTGAAATAAGCTTCTGTTTAGGGGAAAAAATTTCAAATGATGGGTTCGCTAAGCCATTTGCATTCCATATAGTAGTTGTGCTTTATTTTGATATGCATTCACTGAGTGCTACGCCGTTGTTATGCTACATAAAAAATCAAATTGGAATCATGCCAGTTCCACATGCAGAAGCCTATTTCACATAGCCAACAGCACAGTTTTGGCACAGCCTTGTGCGTCTCTACACATGAGTTCTTTTGCTCTTTATTTCACACAGTCTCAGATCAGAGGTCAGCAATACACGTGTGCTCAAAACAAAGGTGTTACTATGCAACAACATAACCCTTTGGTAATTAAAAAAAACTGTGATTAAAAAACTCCAGCAAGGATACATGTGTCGATTTTCTCTGAATAAAAGCACTCACTTGGAAGCAATCTTCTTGCACTGATAGTCGGTGAGCAAATAGATATCTCCTCTTTCTGTAACACAAACTGTGGCACCATCACTTGCAGTGACAAAGGACATAGTAATGTCCTTATGATGCAGAGCAGAGACTTGGCGAGGAGAAGTTACACACTTCTCTCCATTAGGATCTAGCAAGTATCCTACAATGTAAGAGAACACCCTCAATGTCAGGTTTTTGAAGTCAAGAATTATTTGGCGTTAGTACTTTTTTTTTTCTTACTGAAAGGAAAGACAGTGGGGAAAGGTGTTGTCACTTTAGCCACTCGCACAATTAAAATTCATGGAGAACTAAAAACTGATTTATTAGTTGAGGCCAACATATGAAGCTTTCTTAAATGAGAACGTTGGCCCACCAGCCCAGAATTTTCTCCTTTGACAAGATGTAGTGATATAGGCAGAAAAGGCCCTGCAACATTTCAAACAAAGAACATGCTAAACATGCAATTGTAGAAAACATTGCAGGTTTCTGAACTGCATTGTTGAAAGACTAACAAAAACTGTTTGTTAATGAATAGTAACATAATACCCAACTAAGTACCTCTTTCAGAGCTAATCCACTAGGAAGGAGTTAAATAGATTTAACAGTATTTATGAATAAAAATTGTCCTTTTGATTTGTATAGTAAATATACTCTAACTGGAGCACAGTAACATGAAATCATGTCTTAATCCTGTATAGATTGTTTTAGGATTTATCAGCTTGAATCTCCTGTGAATACATTTCGTGCATTCTACACACTAAAGGCATATTTCCTTTCAAGTCAACTTTCAAGTACATCTCAAATTTGGACTCATATCCCATTGATCTTCAGTGTCTGGAATTCAAATGCTGAAGTCCATTTTAAACATTTCACTTTACTGCAGACTGTGTACTCACACCAAGCATGTCTATGTTATGGATGAAACAGCAGAAGGGAAACTAACTCTATTTGTGTAACTTTTGTTAAAAATAATAGCATTTCACCCTCTTTCAACATACATTCTCAGACAGAGCTGGGGAGTGACAGTACAGCCAGAGGGAACGAGAAGGCTGTACAGCAGTAACAAAATAATAATTAATAAGAAAGCTATTACAGAGAAGGACAGGGAGAACCCTATTTAGTCCTTTCTCTCTTTTAATCATTTGGAACTCTGATAGAACCATTTAAATATTTTCAATCACTTCTATAGACATGGCAACATTACACATATTATCCTCCAAAACTGCAGCTCAGAGTTAATATTCTCTCTCTCACCTAGCTGTCCACCATTCAGCCCTATTGTGTAGACTGCTTCTTTGGTCCACAACACTGTATGAAACCTGCCTGCAGCCACACCAATTACTGTTCTTCCTTTAAGATTTTTTGCTTGAACCTGTATGAAAAACCCAAAACACACAGAGGTGTCACATATTGTTAGTATATTCAGGATGACGCATATCAGCAGCAGCACAGAATTCAATCACAGGCATTTTATGATAATTAAAATGCTATACTTTAGAGAAAGAAAGCACAGATTATTAGATTCATACTAATACATTCCAGTCACCAACAGATCAAGGAGGACACACAGGATCACGCAATGGCACCCAAACTCAAGTATTCTCTTCTTGTGATGCTCACCAGACATTCCTTTTTACTTTTAGATGCCAGACAATCTTGCCACTGTTTTTTAAAATTATTCTCAATCATCTTCAAGGTTCTATTACTACTGTAAGCCGCTTTTAAAGCTATTTGCCACACTGCTACAAAACCCACGAGTACTTGGTGTTTTAAATATTTTATATTCGCCATCTGCTAAACTTACTCTTAACACCTAAGTCAAAAGCTCCCTAGTGTCAACAGTGACACACCATGCTTGTTGAAACAGAAAACTGTTCATGAAATATACGTGAGCAGAATTTTAAGCCTTGAGATGCTATTCATTTAATTTATAGTTTACCCATTTTAAGAGTGTGGGGAGGTTAATATATTAAGATAAAGCCTCAGATGCAACTATTATTATTTCACTCATTATTACATTATTCAGAAGGCAAAGATAAGGATTACCATTACTCATCCCTAGGAAGTATGGGTATATTTCATACAATCCAAGTGTATTTTTTTTATTTGCTAATGACTTTAGCCCTTTGGGGATATTAATGTACCTGATTATTTGAACCTCTGACAAAAAGTCATGGCACATAACCCTACACCCAAATCACATATATTTCATAGCAGTTTCACATTGGTATTTTTGGTAGGTAATGAAAGCATCTGCAGAAGAGAAACCTATGAGCTTGCAACTGTACACATTTAAGCCTTTCCATGAACCAGATACTTCATACAGGGAATGTGTTACATCCTATGGCCTCACTCACGTACCCTGGCAAGTGAGAACACAAGTAGCCAAACAAGCTACTCTCTCTTGAAATTCCATTTACAGTTATGTTTTGGAAGATAGTCATTGCTCAGCTTTATTGACATAGTCTCAAGAACTAAAACGCTGAAAGAGTTCAACGATTCAACTCTTCTAAAAGGGTTTCCCACACTTTGGTTCAGAATGTCATGGAATGCTGCCAAGTACTACTCAAAATATACTCTTCTCAAATAAAGGACACCACAGCAAGGTTACGAACAAGGCTGAAGAAGACAAGAGTTATGCTGTTATCCAGCAGTGAATAACCTGACACCACTTTTAAGCAGCCTTAAATATTCTTCCATCAAGCGCAGCAGATATCTCCTAGTGCTGCTGAGTAATACACATGCACAGGAATGAGTCCCTGTGTCCTTGCAAGCATCCAACTGTAGGCATGCCAAAACTAACAAATTACTAAAAAGTTCATATTACCTGTCTGGGAACACTGCAATTAGGTGGAGGAGGAAGAACACCAAGTTGATGAAAAGTATTGAGGCCAAAGGTATACACACATCCATCTTCTGTTAACACAAGTGTATGATCTTTAGCTGCTGCCACTTGAGAACACTGATGAGCTAGCAAGCTTTCCACCAGCCTTGGAATCTAAATGGAAATTGATAAAACATTGCACCTGTATCTCAGTCATGTGTCTCTCAGTTAGGAACTTCACCACCATAGTCAAAGCTAAAGCAAGCAGTACTTCATGCAAACTGAATGTACTAACACTTTTAAACAGATCAAAATATTGTATCATTTGTTTATATTGATTTTAGTTTAGATTATTTTATGATGAAAAAGGTTTTGCAATGTTTACATATATGCACAATATTTTTTTTAAAAAATGCACAATTTCTCCAGAGACCACAGGGTACTTTGAAGGCAAGTCAGGACAATACAATTATTCTCTCTTTGCACCTGCTTTTAAGTCCAGTACCAGGTGAGAGACAGGCCACAAAAAATGTTTCAAGACCTCCCGTTTTTGTATAAAACTCTGAATGTTAACCAGGATTAACATGAACTAGAATTCACTTCTGTGACCCACCCTTACTTCTCCCAGATTTGTATGGTGGTTCCCAATCTGATAAAGTGCACTGTCTTTACCACATAGCTCGGCTTAACTCTCCCACCATAGCACCAACTTTGTGTAAAAGGGTGAGGATTTTCAATGTTTACTTAGAACCACTTAATAATTTTATGGTAGTGTGTTTGCTGTATTACTTATCACTGTATACAACTCAGCTGAGTCAGTGTTTACAAAGATAAACTATAATATTTATTAAGATAATAAGTAGCATGTTAAGAGTTCAGGCACTCTTCAATGTTGATACATTCCTTCAGTGCACTCTTCAGACAGGATTAACAATTAACTTCCTACTCAGAAACAGTTCAATCCCACCCTTCATGAAAAGCACAATTATCATACAACAGCATTTTGACTAACCACCCACCAAAAGCTTACCCCCCAATCTAGTTCACACTCCCTAACCAGATCTTACTAGGGTTCAATTACTCTTCTGCCTCTCATTAGGCTTCCACTAAATCTTCCAAACAGACACAGACTCTGGATGAGTAAGGGACTCTGCTCTCTAGTTCCTTGCTAAGCTCTCACCAAACCAATCAAAATACCCACAGGTACTTGGCTTTCTATAAATGTTAATCTCAGCATAAGCCCCTCCCACATACTACTGGGTTTCTCTCCTGAGATGCTTGCTATTCTGGTCGCCTAACAACCTGTTGTCAGGCTGCGCTGGCAGTCCAAATAGCCACACTTCCAGGACTTAGTCACAACTTCTAACTAACATTCATTTCAAACTAGTTAAAAGTGAATCATGTTAATAATTCATCATTACCATCAATACCAGCACTACTCTTAACCAAGAAATTATCAGAGTTTAGTGCACATCATCCATCAGAAATGAAAATATTATAGCATGCTCTCACTCCTTCATCTGGTACAAAGCATAATGAAGAGTGCACCCATTTGGGACTGTGTGATAAGATCTGCATGTGTAAATCTCCATAAGTAAATGTGCTTTTAACTCTTGATAAAAACAGTGCCTGCCTCTACTAAAATAGAAATTGCTCCAAACAGTGGGTCAGAGACTACATCTGAAGACCAATTCTCTTTTCATAGGAGGGCATTACTTTTGGCATACCAAGCAAGTCTGTTCATCACCATGACCCAAGCGTCCACCTTGACCATGTCCACAGGTGTAAACCTGTCCTTTCTGAGAAAGAAATACGGAGTGAAATTTACAGAGTACCACCTGAGGAGAGAGGAAAAGAATGCATGTTCAGCTACACTGACTAGCCTATGGAGCATTATTTAAATATAAGCCATAGTCTTCTTCTAGATATAAAGTCCAAAAAACAAACAAAGCAGAACTACTTATTTTGTTCCACAGTGATAAATCCTGCTTCAGTATCTTAGTTATATCTGTTCTGATCTGCATTATCCTAGAAACATGCTTCAAAGATAAACACAACAGGAAACATATGCTGAAGTTATTTAATATGGTCCATTTTTCACCAATGAACAGGAATTTTCATGAGTCTCAAATATATTTTGAATAAGTACTGTCGTCTCTCAGGTGCTTAAGAAAGGCTCAAGCAAGCTAGAATTCCACTAAGTCCCTGATGGGCCACCATTCAAGACCAGTTAGTCCAACCCTGTGTAGTTCTGCTGTGGTTGCTACTTTTCCATTTCATATAGCCTTAAGTGGAGTCTGACCATCTGGTGACAACTATCCCTCTCAAATATCTGGAACACAAGCATACAACTATAAAAGAATTCACTCCTTGTTTTATACATATGTATATCTCCGTATTTCAGGAGTACATCGAAGATTCACTGGAAGATGTCTATTGTTACCTACCACCCAATATTTCCTACGATTCTTGCAAAAAAAAAAAAACCCTACAGAAACCTTAATCTGATCTGGCCAAGTTCTTACATTCTTAAGAAAGAGAACATTTTCAGGATGACTTTACACAAAACAGTCAAGCATTAAGAAACTCTGAAGCACATGTGAGTACAAAACATAGAAATAGCTCTCAAGTCACATGCTGAATGGAGGTGGGAATATCAGACCCAGACTTATCACCTTACCCCTGTAAATAGTTTATATCACTTATGGCAGATAATAAGCCTTAGACAGTCTATTTCAGAGTCTTCTACATGCCTATGTAACCTAGAGCATATTTTTCATACAATATCAAGGATCTCATAGAAAGAGCACATAAGAAAGTACAATCATGAATTAAGATTCACCATATAGAGAGAAACGCAACAAAGAATGCACTTTGTATTAACAATACTAGAGTATCTTTGTTAATGTCTTAATTACCTGTTTAATATAAACACCATTCCTAGGAAAGAGATCCACCAACTCAGGATGATATTTACTTTGTTGGCCACCATGACCCAAAGTAAAATTAATATTGTTTCCCCAAGTGTAGACATCCGTAGGATCTAAGACAAAAGGAAATGCCATTGATACTATCAAGCTTATGCAGGAGATGCATTTTTTAAATATCATTTTTGCCTACTGCTAGATGCCCTGACTCCAGACTCCAGACTTTCCAGAAAAACATCTTGCATATTCTGGATATTCCAGAAAAATATGAATCATTTTAGGGTACAACACCTGAAAAAATTTAAACACATAAATTTACACACATGAATAGTAACAGTTACATTTACATCCCACCTTTCCTTCAGTGAGTTTAAAGCAGTGCATATGGTCTTCTCCCTCCCTAATTCCTCCTCACAACAACTCTGATGAATTAGTTACATTGGGAGTTACATTGGGAGACCCTGACTGGCCCAAGATGACCAAGTGAGTTTTATGGCTGGAATCTCCAAAGTCCCAGTCCAACAGTCCAGTTAACAGACTGGCTTAACACATCATACTGGCTTTCAATAATGTGGCAAAATTATGTATACCATTATTTGCAAAATTTAACATGTTTCTAATAATCTCAAGATGTGCATTACAGATAATTAAACTACACAATATTGTTCAGTGTCATGTCAAAAATAAATATATATATATACATATATACACACAAAACATATATATATAAAAATATGCTGAGCAGGATAATATACTCAGGACAATAGGTGTGGCATTTTCAGGTAACACATTTATGAGTATGGATTACTCCACATAGTTACAGACATACACACATGTTCTCTTCAAACAGATATTTCTCATTTGCCCAACCAAGCAGTCTGAAAATGGAAAAGCAGAATTACCTGAAAGGAGTCTTTGTCAGAGAATTACACAAATTGCCCTTGTGGATCTGCTCCTGCACACAGAGAAACGGCTTAACCTAGCATCTAACATGGGGTATATATGTTGTTGTGTTGTTCTGTGCCTTCAAACCATTTCTGACTTATGGTGATCCTAAGGCAAACTTATCAGGGGGGTTTCTTGGCAGGACTTATTCAGAGAGAGTTTGTCTTTGCCCTTATCTGGGGCTAAAAGAGTGTGACTTGCCCAAGGTCAACCAGTGGACTTGCATGGCCAAGTGTGGATTTAAATCCTCGTTGTCGGAGTCATCAATCCAATGCTCAAACCACAACACCACACTGGCTCTCAACCTACTCTGTAGGTGGAACACAACTGACAGAAAGCTTTGACCGCACTGCATTTTATACCATATGTATTTATATTTATACCATATATATTTTCTTCAAAAAAAAAAAAAAAACCAGTTCTGTTTACCTGTTCAAACAGCTGAAATCATCATAACCTTCTTGTATTAGAACCTACCAGTATTTTTGAAACTGACATAGGATGGTCTGTCCTTCATCACAAGATCCAACGCAGACAAGCCTTCTTTATCCTGCACATACAGGTTCACACCATGCTGAAAGAATGAGATAAAAAACGAGAGAGAGAGATACAAAATAGGACAGCCTGTTTTATACAAACAAGAGTCACTTTTTTTAAAAAAAAAATTTCCTTCAATCTGGTTTGTGAACTATAAGAATTTGACCTCTTTCATCTATCTCTTACACTGTTTATCAATTTACACTTTACAGATGAAAAACACTTTGGTTCTATAGGTGGAGCAGACATTAGGCCAGGCAGATGACATATTCTTTGTGTATCCGGCTGCAGAAACACAGGTATCCTTGGTTTTTAAATTCCTGCTTCTTATGCTGCCCTGAATTCTATTTTTATACCTGTGTTACCACCCCTATTTTACACAATTAGCAGTAGTTTTAAAGTCTGAAAGTTAATTTTACATAGTTTCTAAGTCACCTTGAAGGGAAGGATACAAATGTAAAAAATAATAATGTAAATATATATTTTTACACTATAAAAATGAATATTTGTGGAAAATTCATCCAGTAATGTTTGCTCCATGACTCCTTTTTTTTTTAAAAAAAAAACTTATTACATGGTGAGTTTTCTCTTTTAAAAATATTTTTGAAACATATGGACTTTCCAACTGATTAACATAAATGGGTTAGCAAATGTATTTTTCAATTTACTACTAGACAGTACACTTTTAACCTGAAAAAACGGTGTCACTAGGAAGTGTTGCTGTAATTCTTCTGAGCCTGAAGAAAAGCAGGAACTCTCCATGACTGTGGGCAAAACCTTTAGCATACCTGGCAAACCATGAGAATTTCTTTCAGAGTGTTTCTGAGACACATCACCATGGGAATGAGTCCTCAACCCAAACACACCTCCATTTCAGCCCAGAACTAGGCAGAAGACAATTTTTGGGGGGAGGGAAGGTGTTCAAATTGTTAATATCCCCCAACTAGCAATCATTTATATTCCAAAAAGTAACTTTTTCAAGTTCTAGAGGAGGACAGAGCCTATTCTCTTCATAATTCCTCTCTCCAGTTACCCTGAATGTCAAATAATGTTAATGTCAAAGAAATATCAAATAATTCATATCAAATAAATCACTACCCTTCTCTCTGCTGGCTACCAAGGCAATCAGATATTTCCAAATCCCTATTTACATATCTCTTCCTTTCATTTCGCTTAATTTCTCATGCCAAGTTCCAACTAAAATACAATTTCCCTACCCATAAATCATGGAAAGAAAACGCAGCAGTTATCTTAGGTGAATATGTTCACAAGGGGCTCTGTTGCTGATCTTTAGTTTGATATAATTTAAAACCCCAAAAAACAAAGCAAAATTGAAGCTCTTTTTAAGTTCAGCTTGTACTAATGGGGGACAACTGCTTTTCCACTCAGTCTTAGTCCTTCTAATATAAGACTTCCTGCTGCAATTTGTTCTAAATATCAGAAAACAGAAAAAACTAGATTGACTTTAATTTCAGAAGAAACTAATAAAAAGTGCATGCAGATGAAAGAAAGACCAGATGGGATTTAGCAGCAACGTAAAAACTTGCTTATTTAAAAAAAATTCTTAGGGCTGGGCTTTTCTAGCAGTTAGCTGTAGCACATACTCACAATCTTCATAAAAACAGCAAAATACAAACCTTCAGCAGTGACCACGCACAATCAATATGGCCATAGAAGATTCCACGGTGCAAAGCGGTCCATCCTGATTCCTTGTCTTTTGCCAACAAATCCACTCCATTTGCTTCTGCTAGCCAGTCTAGCACTCCTTTTTCCCACAAGAAGAGGCAAGATGGAGGGCATTCCTACCAAAGGCATCCTTGCTTGTTGCTGCATTATAGCAATGAGAAGTGAGAAAGGCCTTGATCTGGCCTTCATTGCCTCTGGTCACTACAGAAACAATATCCAAAGCATGCTGCTGTGATCGACATTTCAGGGTACAGTCTGGCATCAAAGAACTCATCTTATTCTTTACCGAACTGCTAAGCCCCTATAAAACACACCACAGCAATCTGGTTTTGTCCCTTCTTCATACGAAGTTCAAGGTTTCCAGGTCTTTTATTCAGTTTCAGACAACAGCCATAGGAATCATTGTGCTATTTAAGGCTTGGCACTTAGAAAAATAAATATTTTTCATCAATATAAATTTTGAGTTCAAGTCTTCATTCCTTTATCTACAAAATAGTCTATTACTGTCCAGGAAAATAAGTTTACAGAAGGCAACCAAAGGAGTGGGGAGGGGGATTCCCCCTCCACACTATCTTGTTCTTTTAAATAGCCATAATTGCAAGGGTGACCTGGAAAAAAAAGAAAGAAAAACAGAAGTAGATAAGTAGATAAAACAAATGAATAATTAGTTAAAATACAATTACCTTCAGCAGAGTACTGGACTTGTAAAACTATGTTTACATGAAGTGAGAAGAAGAGACTGCTAGGTTTACTGTATAAGCAGTAAAATTTGTCTATCATACACATACCAGGAAGATAGAACATTGATAGTTGGTTTCATGAAAACCAGATTCAAGCCCTCAGAGATGTAGGAAAAGGTTCAAAGAATGTGACTAGAAAACTTAGGGACTCAAAGGACCTAAGAGCAGGAAGATGGAGATTGTGTCCTCATCTCTGCTTTCTTCTCATTACATCAACCACTCTTCTCTCATTCCCCCCATCTCTAGGGCCTGCTTTCACACTTTAGGCTTGCACCATATTAACAGAATCCATCCTCATAGGCTCTATACCACAGATAAAAATAAAATTTCATATTCATAATCAACAGATTTCTTGTCGTATTTTCTCTACAGACATTATTATGAAAATAAACCAGATAGTCAACATTCAGGTGCAAGTGGAGGTTCGTGTGATGAAGGCTGTTGTAATATAAAATCTGACTATGTTTTCCCAAAAAAAGGATATTCAAAACCTGTTTGCATTTTTTGCCTTTATGTCTTTTGAGTGTAATTCCATTCACTGTTGAACTTGTCAGGTTGTACAAAGACGTAGCTCCAGTCAATTCTGTAGTATTCAAATACCTACAGATCATTTGACATTTAAGACAATATGAACTCTAGTTTTCCCCTTTGGTCCCCCTGCTTCAGCAAAAAAGTAACTCTACCTCAGCAATGCATTGTTCATGCACAGACAAAATGTGACAATCGTAGCTGAACACCTGAGACAACCCTAGGTTTTCTGCCTACACTTAACAAAAATACTGTAAAATTGGGAAATCTGCATTACATGGAACTTTATGGTCAGCAATCTGGAGATTATAATCTGAAATCTACCGGTAATAGAATATTTACTAGCTAATGTGGTTAGGACTCATGTTGATCAAAGTTTGTCTGTCTGTCAGAGGTTGTACCCCCTCTTGCAACAAATTCTAGATGTGGACTCCTGTTTCTTTTTTTTATTCCTAGCAGTTCTGACCTAGTGCCAGATGTAACTCATCTTCATCAAGTCAACAGCAAGTTTGACAAACTGATTGTCCATTTCATTACTCACTTTCTTGTACTGCCTCATATTTGACTCAGTCAGGTCCAGTTTAAATATAACACCAACATATAACACACATTAGCTATGCAGCTGATGGTCACATTTAATTCAGAGTGTCTATGCACAGGTACATACCCACAAACAGGTTAAAATGGGATACTGGGTACATTTCACTCCAGAAGGATGTTTTTATTTCTGGTTTTCTTTTGCCATCCTTTTTGTTTGTTTGTTTGTTTAACTTGCTCAGCATCATAAGTAAATCAGGTTTACTGCATGTTTCCTGTTCGTACTTAGTGGAGTGAGGTAGATGCTTCCCAATATCCACATTAGATCTGCAATTATTGATTGACTTGACAAGCACATGCACTGCTTTTCAATGATAATAACAAGCACCATGTTAATGCTAATAAAGTTGCCCTGTTATTTCAACCGAGGTCATTCAAACAGTTATGTTTGTTTTTATGAGTAAACTATCAGAATAATCCAGTCAAGGGCAGGTGCAATTGCTGTGCAAAAAGGACTTCCACTGGCTTCAGCAGAGCCACAACAGAGTAAATAGCATTAGGGAGCCAAACAAGGAATGGGAAGTCCTATGTCCTTCATCCAACTCTGTCTCTCTGCCATACAGTTTAGTCACGCTGCAGAGCAGTGCTACAGCAACAAGAAGAGACATTCCATTTTTGTGCTGACTAAATCTACTTATCTTGGTGACACAAAGGGAGGAAATGACAGCTCTCTTGAACCCAATGAGACAACATTAACTTACTGGTACTGTTCCCAGCTCAACCAGATTGAATCTACAAGTTCTGCAGGGCCGTGAAAGGTCACTACACATAGGGATCCAAAGAAACTCTAGCTTACCAGCATATATTTTGAGGGGGCTTTGAGCAACAGAAAGCTTCTCTATCCATTCTATCCCTTCTTTGATTTCAGATGATCATCCTTCACACGATGACTTAGCGCATTTTTTCTAACAAACTTCATTATTTTAGTAAACCTCATAAGACTGAATCAAAATTACAGATGGTTAAGCTAAAGTAAGAGACATTAACTTGCTGCCTAAGGCCACTAAAACTGCAGTAGTGAAGTTATTCTTTTTGAAATTCAAGCATCCCTGTAGAAGTCCAAAAATGTGGCAGCTGTCTTGTTCCGTACAAAGAACTAGCTCTAACAGTATGCCTCTTCAAGCAGAACTTTTGTAAGGTAATTAATTCCAACTGCCCATTCAAATCCAAGTTATCTCCAGGTACTCTGCATTACAAAAGTGACAGATTAGAAAACTATATTGTTCCTGGATAAAAACAGTCTTCCCACAGTAACTACAGTCAACTCTCCACATTTGCGAGTTTCACTTCCACAGATTTGATTATTTGCGAGTTTCTCTGGCACCTGCCCCCCCATGACCTCAGATACTTCTATTCTAAGGGAACGTTCCTTCTCAGCAGCTGCAATCAGCCCACATAGCCATTTAAAAATCTACCTCTGGTCCTCCACCCTCTGCTGCCTAGTGAGCTAAGGATGGCTTGCAGCCCAATTTCTCAGCACCACAGATCCTCTCCCAATGCCCCCAAACACACACCCAAGGAAGGAGACGGGCAAGAGAAAGGAAGTATAGAGTCACCATGCCAACTCAACCCTGTTTCCTCTCCTTTCCCTGATCTGATGTGGACCCTGGATGCCAACTCTCCCCACCATGTCTCAACCCCCTTCCCTCAGACAAATACACAGATATTGTGATTTGTGATTTTTCTACCTTTGCAAGGGTCCTGCGCCCCCAACCCTAGCAAACGTGGAGGGCCAAATGAATATAGACTGCAACTAATCTCAGAGGGATCCGGGAAGGAGAGGTGATGTCAAATGACATCACCACTATTCTTACTGAAAATCTCCCTGTACTTCAGCCCTGTGAACCCTATCTCCAATATAATACTATTAAGCTGAGCTTAATGGGGTTGGGCAGGGGGCTTACGGTTGTGCAAACTAGTAAAGGCCTGCGCTGCTAATGCATTCATGACCGAAGTGAAAATTCTGAGGCTTCAGTAGTTTTTGCCACTACACAAGCCAACTCTCAAACACCTATGGTAATTTCCAATTTTATAATATTGGTCTGAAAATATTTCATCCATCAGTATAAAATGTTGTTTAAATTGCTACCTTTATGAAAGGAACATATAATTCTAGCTAAGTGAGTATTTATTCTAGTTAAATGAATCCAACTGGGAAGCCTGGACTTAAGTTCGTTTTATTTACGCTTGTGTTAAGTATCCGCCACTACATATAAGTGACCAATGATTAAAATCTGCACTTGCTATAAATATGTCATCATAACAATTACCGGTATATCAGAGATTGATTATACAGGTTGTCAAATATCTGAAATACTGAATGTCATGGCCTGTCAGATATTAAAAATCAGCACTGGATTATAGTGCACAGCAATTATTTTTCAAATATGCAACATCACCCACTGATGTAAGCAACAGTCTTCCAAGTTTATTTTCTTCGTTTTCAACAGCTCTAAGCCAACAGTTGTAAATGCCTTCCTCTGAAAGCAACACCTCTTTTTCCGGGGAGGGGGAAGCAACACATACATTTTAGTGCCTGTAATTGCCAATCACTGCAACATTATGTTAACAGGAGCAACTTAGATTATTAAGTTGACAGTAGAGGCACAAAGGGGGAAAATGGGAAGCAGGTCAACATTAGCCAGAGTTCTATTTTGGGCCTTGTTCTAACAGAAAGTGAACTGCTGACATCATGAAGCCAATTTTGACTCAGCAGTTAGTTCTCTCTTATCAGTTACTTCACAAGTTGTGAAATAATGATACACAAGTTCAACATCCCTGAGATCTGTTTTAGGTAAGCTAGGTTGCATTTTGCTCACTGAAATGAGCATTAGGCTACTACGTCAAAGTAACACAGTACATCAATATAATTCATGACAATGTGTACAAAATTAACGGTATCTCATTGTTATGACACATAAATATGTAACGTAAACAGAAATACATAATAGAATTTTATCGTCCAAGGGAAAACAACTACTCAAAGGTGCAGAACTATCCAAGTAGACAGTGTTTTAGAGGGGAAAAACATGCATGATGCCAACAAAAGTTCATTAAATAATATCTGTGGTACATTTAGATTCAGCACACACATGGTCAATAGCAGGTGCTCCCAAACAACAACAAACATTTGGTAATCCAACAAGATGAAGATTTCTTTTTCCAGTCAGTATTTTCAAACTAGACAAAGGGAATACGATAAATACAAAATAACTACATAATTTTCATTTGTTCTTCTGAAAACCTTAACAATGGTAAAACATTGGTGCAAATGAAGCATCAAAGTTGACCTGAAATACACTGCCGCTGCTGAGTCAAGCAGGAAATGCTTCTATCCAAGCAGGTATAAAACAGATTCAATCACAGGCGTTTTGTTTTGTTTTTTTGTTTGTTTTTTTTTTTGGGTAACATCAGAGATAAAAAGCTTATTGTACACTAACATAAACTGATTGTACTTTGTTCTGAACTACATTCCCACTATCTTTTCACCTTATCACCAAGGACGTAGAAAAAGCATTTACTCCATAGGGATTCTTCACACAGGACACTTGATTTCTCCTTACAGGATATTACCACCAAGATAGGCAGGTAATCCTACTCCACGGCAAGTGCTTTATAGACCTGTGAATGGTTCGAACTATGATCTTAAGAGAGTCATTCTGTGTCACTGTGTGTGTGCTACAGCAGAGCCTTGAGCTCCAGGACAGCACCACCCACAAAGAGGGAGAAGAGAGAATGTACAGTCTTCCTTCCACATTCATAAGTTCGCAAATTTGATTATATGTGAGGTGTGCACATGCCTCCCCCCACGGTCTCCTCTTCCCATTTTCTTGCCTTTTCCCAGGTGTGGAGAAGAAAGGCAAGTGCACTCAGAGGGGTCTTTGCCCCAAGCCTCACAAAAGTGGAGGGGCTGTTGTATAAGGGTATAAGACAGCCTGTGAACACAATAGTGGTTCTATCTATTTACAGCAGGATCATACTAGTGAAATTTTAAAAGGAATTTTAAGCAGAATTCAAAGAGTTGTAAAACAAAATTAATGCTTGGTAATCCAACAGTGCTTGCTCCTCTTGTCCCAAATAGTACAGTTCTGCAGGCATGAATCTCTGCTTGAAACCTTACAGTTTCAGAATGTAACTGTAACAGACAGCCCAGTTTTATAAAATAAAGTAATATTTTAAAGGGTTTTGTACTCGCAGAAATACAAAACCAACACTGCAAAATGTACTGGAATAGCAGATAGACTTAATTTTTTACTTTGCTACCACCATGTTATTCATATAGAGTCAACAAGTGGAGCCATTCAATGCAGTTAGCACTATCCGTGGCAGAGATCCCAAGAAGCAGAGAATGGCATATGCCGACACTAACTGTGGCACATTTGTCTTGGATATCAGTGGATGAAACTACTCACATTTACATCAACTTGGATGTTACTGTTTAACAATGGATGAGGTTAAGTCATCATCATGTTATGGATTCTTTTCAACTTGCGACAAGATGCTTGTACAATTGAAAACTGCAATCCAGATAATGAAATCCACCAGGCTGGTGAATTTGGATTTCAGAAGAGGTTAATGCCTCCATCACAAAGGGCAACGTATTCACTGTAATGTGAGAACTGAGCATATCACAGAGCACAAATACTTTGGGGGAAAAATAAAAGGTGATACACAAACATCTACAGTAATGGAATGGTATAATAGCATTTGGAGTATTACTACATGCACAGGAAGCCCACATTCATACACATGAAACCTGAAATCCAAAGGATATTCTGTGTATGAACAGTTCTAGTTATTCCCAGCTGGATTTTTTACTTTTTCCATTTGGGTCCAATTAAGGTATCAAAAATTATCTGACAGGTTAGGAGCCCGAGAACTGTCAGAAAATGGAACTGGTACAAAAGCAGAACTCATGTATTGTGTTATAGGGAGCATGAAGAATTTACATAGGCTCACTTGGGGACTGACCGCATGCATGCTGCTTGCCAAGTCTCTCAGCTGGCTTAGCGCCTTTCTCTCCTCTTCTCAACTCACTTTGCAAAAGCACATGAGTGGTTCCCAGCAAGCCTCCATAAGAAAGGAGAACTGATTAAAGGGTGGAACCCCCATTGAATTAATGGAACTTGTCCTTAATTTGGAAGCATCAAAAGAGTGAGCCATCAAATAACATGCATTAAAAGGTAGGGCTTCTTCTAAATGACTGGGACAGTTTCCCACAGAGGAGCAAGCCCTTTAAGAGGGCAATTATCTAGAACGTAACAGTTCCCTCTTCATCTCTCTAAAGCACATCATGTGCCTAAAGTATTACACTGACATACAACAGCTAAGATCAGGCATCGTGGTTCATAAGGTGTGATGCAGTTCCCAATACTTCATGTGGTCTTTCACTACAGCTTATGCAATAGTTCCCAAAAAACAGCACTAATAAGAAAACTGATGCCATCCAAACTTGTTCAAGCCAAACCAATACACGGCATCACATCATGTATAATCCTTAAACTCAAAATAGTTAACTTCAGTATCTTCCCCATGATTTTAATAGAAAACTACTGTTTAAATAAGTTTTTTTGCTACATGCTTTTAGTGCTGTTTAAGGAATCCATAAGTATCACCTTAACATGTCTGTAATAATATTCCAAATCATTTTTAAGAGGAAAAATGTTAGGCCTAATCCAAACAGAGTTGACTTCTTAGAGAATGAAACTTTACCAAATTCCTGTTGATTCAGTCAATCTACTCTACTTAAAACTAAAGGATTTAAACCTTAGAATTTTTTAAAAAGTCCTTTTTCACAGCTAGTTTACTGATCAGATAAATTATGAGTTTTTCAAAGATTTCAATGATCTTTGAAAACTTATCCATATTAGTACAAGAAGAATGACATTAAATCCAAAAGCCTACTACACGCCATGCCCACAGATCTGAGGTGCATATCCTATTTAAAGCGTCAACAACCATGCAACAGAACGATATAATCAGGCATTGACACAGACTCGACCCCTCAACACCCAAATGTCCATAAACAATGGAAAAGGGACAGCGAAGGGACAATGAACAAAGAGCCCTCTCAATAGAGCCCGGGTCATTGCTGATTACACGAAAGCAACACGGAACAAAATGCTAAATAGCTTGGATCAATGTAAGTGATTGTGCTCTACAGCACTCCTCTGGAGGCTCCCATAAAACTGAATGTCTAGAACAAATTATTTGTGCTGCAGTTTATAAGGCTTATGAACAAGATGACAAAATACAGTCCAGCTGATGGTGGTAAAGATAACCTTCCTGCAACATCTCAAATAATAAAAGGATATCAAAAGTGGTTTGTCTACCTCTGATCTACCTGCACACATGCAGGTTTTTTGAAATTGAAATTGAAAAAAAAAAGCATTTACTTTTTTTTTTAAGAAATCAGGCTCCTAAAAAGCAAAGTTGTCTCCTAGTTCTAAGAAGCCATAGATCACTGTTCTGAAGCAACTACTTTTTTCAAACTACTAAGTCAGTTCTTAAAGGTTCAGGAGGAAACAGAAAAACAAGGAAGAATAAATTCCAAAATTCATTTAGACAATATTTTTATTAGAACCAATCAACATGTCACAAAATAGTGAGTCAGTTTTTGAGAAAACATCAGCAAGTGGTATAAGAGGAGAGACAAAAAAACACAGACTGATGTTGTAGGCACCACGACTTCAGCCAATCAGAATGCCCTTCCCTAAAATATTTCATTCCATCACACCTAGGTTTCCTTTTTAACCCCAAAAGATCTCCCTCCCTTCCCTCACCCCATATTCTCTGGCTACAGAGCATGCTTAGTTGTCACTGAGGTGGTCTGGGGGGGGGTACACCTTAGAAGTTTTCTCTAAAGATTTTTTGTACTCTATGAAGCTTCCCTCAAGCCTGCTGATCCACGTTCTTTATTGTGGATGGGCAATAATTTTAGTTTCATTTCCTAAAATTTAGCTTCATAAGGACTGGAATTTGTATTACAAAGGCAATCCCATATACTTTATTCAGATGCAAACCCCAATTAATTCCAGTAGTTCATACCACCAAGGCAAAAGTGTACAGGATTGCAATATCAAATATTTTCACAACTGATGTTATTGCAAGAGCTTAACAATATAAAAAGGTAATGGCAAGGCCAAGTGAGGTCAGGTTCAACTGTGTCTCCCACATTTTCACAGACCTTATCCCTTGTAAGTGTGAGTAGCTCTAAAAATATTATCTTGAACCAGTGAGCTTCCATTAATTCGTATACTGCCTGTAGCTGGTGTATTTTACATAGATCTCCTAGTGCTGGCATACATAATGTTTTGAAGTCCGAAAAGCCCCAAAAAGTACGGCCAACAGTAAGGGACAGTGGAAACTCTAATCCAAAACATCTAGCAAGCCAAAGGTTCCCCACTATGCACAGATCGTGGTATGTAACTGGAGAATATACCAGCCTTAACTGATTGTGCTTTCATATGAATCAAGGAGAAACCTAGATTACCCAACATATCTTATTCTTTATGACATAACTTCACATTGGTGGTGCAGTGGTTAAATGCCAGTACTGCAAGCCACAAGGTTGTGAGTTCGATCCTGCCGGGCTCCAAGGTTGACTCAGCCTTCCATCCTTCCACAGGTCGGTAAAATGAGTACCCAGCTTGTTGGGGGCATGTATAGAAATACATGCTATTTGTAACTTGTCTGCCGCCTCGATCCATGTGGAGAGGCGGGATACAAATAAATAAATAAAAATTTTAAAAAATTAGCAACCTAAACAGAGCAAGCAGGCATTTCACCTTTCTCAGCCTCAAATGAAGAAATCCTTAAAGTTCCAAGAAGAATTGGCAAACTACCATAAGAGGCACAAACCACACTGAAAGCAATGTGGTGTCTGTCCCATGATGTACACGGGCTGCCCGGCAGTGGAATCTGCTGCCTCGGAGTGTAGTGGAGTCTCCTTCCTTGGAGGTTTTTAAGCAGAGGCTGGATGGCCATCTGTCGGGAGTGCTTTGAGGGTGTTCCTGCATGGCAGGGGGTTGGACTGGATGGCCCCTGGGGTCTCTTCCAACTCTACATTTCTATGATTCTATGATTCTATGACTTACTCTGCAACACCGGAAGGGGATGCTGCAGCCTTCCAGAGGCTGCTGGACAATAACTTCCATCATTCCTACCGGTTATGATAGCTGGTGTGAGTGGGAATCCTACCACACCTAAAGGATTGATTCCTACCCTTGCCCTAGATCCTCAAAATGTTCCTCACCTGATCTACTAGACTATGGCAGTTTAGTCATTCAGAAATACAATATCCTGCACACAGAAAAGCTTTAATGTCCTTTTAAGTACCGCAGAGAATGAGAGAATGTGCTGACGGGTTTGAACAATATTCTGAAAATCTCACACTCAGTTTATATAGGCGACATTTAAAGCCGGGGTAGGCAACTGTGAGCCCCCAGACAGACTGGAACTCACACCCGTTCTAGCCAATCTGACCAACAGTGAGAAACTATGAGAGTTGCAGGGCAATCCTCCCCGGAAGGGTCACGGTTACTTAGCTCTGATTTAGAGACTGCCCTCTATTTACACAAGCAAAAGTATCTTCATGCAATACCTCCTGCTCATTCTATTTGCTCAGGACTTTTCTCCACTGCTGCTATTGTACACTCAGTTATCTCACAACCAAAGCCAACCGAGTCCAGGGCTCCTGACCAATACGGCTCAGCTCTGTCATTTGGAGAGAGGGCGCAATGCAGACGATCCTAAAGGAGGCACTCCTTGGCCACTTCCGCACTGGCCTGTCTAGCGCGATGATTCCACTTTCAAGCTCCTCTGGAACCCTGGGGTTTGCAGTTCCGGGAGGGGCAGGATTCCAGAGGAGGTTGAAAGTGGAATCATCGCGCTAGAACAGGCTAGTGCGGAAATGGGCTCAGACAGGCTTCCTAGGGCCATTGAGTCCTATTTCCCCTCCTCCTTTTGACATCTGCGGATGTTATATCTAGTCTCCCAAGCGGACCTTCCACAGAGGAAAGGCAGAGGTTCAACCGGTGCAGCTTTGCCTTTCCCCAACGGGGAAGGTCTGCACCTGTTGGGTTTCTGCTTAACGCTATCGAAAGCCCTGGCTGGACGAGACGGGGAAACCGGGGGCGGCAGGACCCCGCGGCCATCCGCCCCCACCCCGGGCTGCCTCCTTCCTTCGCCTCCTCCCCTGGCAAAGCCTCCCCCCCCGCCTTCGCCTCCTCCCCGCCCTCACCAGTCGCTAGATGAATGGGCTCGGGCGGCCGCCGGCGGGAGCACGCCGGAGAGCGGGGAGGCTCATCTTCAGTGGCGCCGAAGAAGGGCTTCCAAGCGATCCAGGGGGGGGGGCGGCGGCGGCGGCAGCTGCTCAAGCTGACACGGCCGGAGAAGCCGCCACGGCTGCAACCCAGAGGCAGGAGCAGGCGGGGAGGTGGCGAGACCCAGGCAGCGGGGACACGGAAGCAAGCCGCCGCGGGATTGGGCGGCGCGAGGAGTATCCCGGGCGCCGATTGGCTGCGGGGAGGCTACGCTCCGGAATCGGCCAAGCGCTGAAAGGGATTGACACGCAGGAGGACCTCTGGGCAGGGGAGGGGCGGAGAGGAAGAGGGAGAGGAGATAGCGCTTGACGGAGACCGTTTCTGCACTGGACTGTTATAGCGCGATGATTCCGCTTTCAACCTCCTCTGGAATCCTGGGGTTTGCAGTTTCGGGAGGGGCCGGCCGGCCCCTCCCGAAACTGCAAACCCCAGGATTCCAGAGGAGGTTGAAAGCGGAATCATCGCGCTATAACAGGCTAGTGCGGAAATGGCCAGTCTCTTGCGATTTAAACCGTGCACCTGGCGACACGATGCAGTTTGTCAGCAGAATTCAACGGAGCGCAAAGGATCGTAGCTTTCAGTTCCTCTCACTTTCACTTGCCCAAATGACACAGGAAACTAATCGATGACAGTATTTTCATTCGTGAATGTTTGATCCTAAAACATTAGAAATTTGGTTTAAAAAAAAAAATCATCTACGCACATCCTTAACCCACGTTACGTAACAAAACTGGTTTACCTTTTAAAACTTTACCATGGTTTTGTGTCTCAAGCTGGCTTAAACACGCCCTAATGACCACTCTCTTCTGCTTGGGTCAGGCCCAAATCCTGTGTCCATTTCTGGGCACCACAGTTAGGAGGATATGGACAAGCTGGAATGTGTCCAGAGGGCAACCAAAATGGTAAAAAGGCCTGGAAACCAAGAGAACTATTATAAAATGTTTTATAGATGGTATTTGACACCAGATAAATTACAAAAGATTTACAATTCAGGTACTGGGCTCTGTTGGAAATGTTTAAAAGAGGTGGGTACGATATATCATATGTGGTGGGCATGTCCGAAGGTCAAGAAATATTGGACTGAGATACATAACAGGATTTGTGAAACAATGAAGCTACAATTTCCTATGATTCCTGAATTGTATTTGTTAAATATGACAGATTCCGTAGACGGCATGAATATAAAGAAATATTGGAGAATATTATTATATATGATAACAACTGCACGTATTGAATACGCTAAGGTATGGAAAACACAGCAAATACCTACAATAGAACAATGGTGGGGAACCTTTATTGAAAATAAAAACGCTGACATACTCTCTCAAAGACTGAAAGGGAAATCAGATGATGAAATTCAGAAAGAATGGCAAATTGTAGGTGATTGCTGGGTGACCTTCGATAGAAGTCTATAATTCATGGTAATATGTGGGAAAATTTCATTGTGATGATTATGGCAGATATCACGAAGCAGGAATACGGAAATGGAAATGCTATGTACTAACGTGTGAAATAACTGAAAAATGCAGTACAATGATATAACAATGTTAAGAGATTTTGGAAATGAAATCCAGATCAGTTTGGAAGATTGAAGAAATAATTCATGTGAAATAGCAATAATAAATGGTTGTTTTAATTGTGAAAAAAAAAAAGGCCTGGAAACCATGCCCTTCCATAACCTCCTTTCATGCTTTCCATATCTCTCTTTCACACACTGTCCACATCCCTGGTCACTCCTCATTTCTTCTCTTATCTTTCATCCATATACTTCTCTCTCATGCACACCGTGCAGCTTACTTCTTCCTCATATGTGCATCCTGTACAACAAGGCAGCGCAATATAAGGTTTGCCTTCTTGCTTTTCCTTCCCTCCTGTTCTTTGCTGTGCTGCCCATCATGGTGTGAGAACTTCCACCAAGGATGCCGGGAGAGATGCTGAAAGGACGGGAAAATAGTGTAACTACTAAAATGTCCCCTAACCATTTCACACACTGGAAAATGCCTTCAAAATTATATTTCATTTTCTTTGGGGGAAAAAGATATTTCATGTTCATAGACCACAAGCTGAACATGAGTCAGCAGTGTGATGCGGCAGCCAAGAAAGCCAATGCAATTCTCGGCTGCATCAATAGGAGTATGGTGTCTAGATCGAGGGAGGTACTGGTACCACTCTACTTTGCTTTGGTTAGACCCCATCTTGAATACTGTGTCCAGTTCTGGGCACCCCAATTCAAGAAGGATATTGATAAGCTGGAGCAAGTCCAGAGGAGGGCGACCAAAATGGTGAGGGGCCTGGAAGCCATGCCCTATGAGGATAGACTTAGAGGGCTGGGTATGTTTAGTCTGCAGAAGAGAAGGTTAAGAGGGGACATGATAGCCATGTTTAAATATTTGAAGGGATGCCACATAGAGGAAAGAGAGGGCTTGTTTTCTGCTGCTCCAGAGACCAGGACAAGGAGCAATGGATTCAAGCTGCAGGAAAGGAGATTCCACCTGAACCTCAGGAAGAACTTCCTGACAGTCAGGGCTGTCCGGCAGTGGAATCTGCTGCCTCGGAGTGTAGTGGAGCCTCCTTCCTTGGAGGTTTTTAAGCAGAGGCTAGATGGCCATCTGTCGGGATTGCTTTGAGGGTGTTCCTGCATGGCAGGGGGTTAGACTGGATGGCCCCTGTGGTCTCTTCCAACTCTACATTTCTATGATTGTATGATTCTATGGTTTAAGTATTTATTTAACCTAAAAACATAATTTAGGTAATATTAACACACACCTTCCCCTCTCTGAAAGCAGCAGATCATATTAGGTGATGAAGGCTTCAATCTTTTTTAAAAAAAATATTTCTATTGAAAAGTTGATCAACTGGTCATTCATAACACTTACATGCAACATACATATTACATACAATCATAGAGTCATTGAGAATATAACATCATGATAGAAAAAAATCAGATTTATCGAGAGTACTAATAACTATAGAAGGAAGTAAATAAAAAGCAGTTAGAAAAGGAAGAGACTGAAAAGAAAAGAGAAAAAAAGTAGAGAAAAATCCAAAGTAAGGAAAGAGAATACATATAATAGGAAAAAAACAAGAGAAAAAATGATTAGGAATGATTAATTATATTTTTTATCTTTTGCATTTTTCCTTTTATATTTATCCTGAAGGCTTCGATCTTAGGCAAGCTAATCTCCAAGGAAGTGCCATTAGATCCAGTGGAATTGACATCTGGAAGGACACATAGATATTTGCACTGCCAGACAAAGCTTTCAATAGGTAACCATATTCTAACCCTGGAAATCATTAGCAAATCTTGTAGTACTTTAAAGATATAACAATTTTTATGGCATAAGCTTTTGTAAACCAATGTTGCCTTTAGATACTTGCATCTGATAAGATGAACCCTAGTTCACAAAAGCTCATGCCATAATAAATTTGATCATCTTTCAGCTCTGCTTTTGTTTTGCTGCAGTAGTCTAGCATGCATAGTCCTTTGGAAATAACAACATGACTATTTCTTTAGAAATGATACAAGAGCCTAAAATAACATGTACAGTGTTTAGGATTCTTTGTGTAAGCTCAAAATCTAGAAGAGAGAGTGGAATGCTAGAAAGAAGGAGAAGAGGAAAGCAAGGAAATAAATGCCTGAATCCTATTGTTAGTCCCAACTAGAGTAGACCTATTAAAACAATTGGGTTTCCCTACATGTTGACTTACTATTCAACAATTGCACCAATGGGTTTACTTTAGTTGGGACTAAATAATAGGATTCAGGATTCCATGTGGAGAGAGAGATATTGACTTACAGCTAGTGTACTTCTATACATGGTTTTTATTCTGCAATTACCCTGCCTCAAACACAGAACTTTACCAAGGGGGTCTAGATATATTTGCCATCCATTTGTAACCATACCCATATTTTCCCACCACTATTTTTGTCTTTTTTTCTTACCAAAAATGTGCCTTTATAGCAGTTGTTCTGGGAACCCTCTCCTTGAACTCAAAGAAACCTCTCTGCATCCTTCAAGTGGGAGGGTGATGTAATCTTCCTGATACCATAGTGATCCATTATACTAAACGATGTAAAGCAAAACCTATACACCACCAAAGCCTCAACCACACTCTTCTTTGAGAAGGACATGAGTCATGAGTACTAGTACCTAAATCCAATTGCTGTTCAGGAGGTCTTCTGACTCAACGGGATTTACAAAAGTGCCGACATAACATTCAGCATTTGATTCAATTCATCTTGTCTAAATGTAACCAGCAATGGGATTTAAACCTATAGTTTCTTACTCTCTAGTACCACCATGTTTGTCCTGCAAAGAAGAACTCTGGGAGAATCATCATCTGCATCAGAGATGGTATCATTATACAAAAATATAAGAAAACTGACTTAATTTCTTTAGCAGTGTGAACTGTATTTGTGTGAACTGATTACCCTTTTCCTTCATCCATTTCTTAAACTGTTAGTACTAGATTTTAGGTAGAAATCAAAGAGCTCTCCAGATATCACCAGACTGCAACTCCCAGCAGCCCTAACCACTATAATCAATTATGAAGAATGCTGGGAGTCACTGTTTGACAACATCTGGTCATCCTCAAAATTCTCATCCCTGAAAACTGGAAAACTGTGACAGAACCATATGTTAGCCATTCTGAGCAACTTGAGGGAAGAACAGGAGGAATGAAAAACGACTTTACTTGTCATAACATATCTATTAACAGCACGGATATGGCCAAATCACACAAAAAGCCCCCAAGATCCCAGGTCCATGATGCTCCAGAACTGCTATTGAGCCCAGTAACATGTATCCTTTAGGTTTTCACAATTTCTGCTTTCTCATCCACCCATTGTTACTACTTGTACATGTCACTCATTTACCATTCTCATATATATATATATATATATATATATATATATAAAACCACAGTCAACCTCTTAATACACATTTTAGAGCTGCTGCCTTTTGCGTGGTTTCTGAAAATGTTCTTGCAATAACACAGAGGCATCAGCTGGCATCCTGTGAGCAACATGTGTATGCATAAGTGCCTTTTTGGATAGACTAGGAAGAGCTATTCACCTTTCCTTGCACTCTGTCAAAAAACTGCCCACCATGCAGCAACTGTCATGTTCTCCGCTACTGTGATGTACTGGTGGAGAAGGAAAGGAGGAGGAAGGCAATTCAGACCATGTTCCTGGGGGACACGTGCCCTGTGTTCCTGGGGAAAGAAAAGGTAGGTGCACTCCATTTGACAGCACACCCTCATTTCTTCCTTCCATGACCAAGATGAGACCAGTTACTTTTCCATGGTCTGAATCATTTCCCTCAACTTTCTCACCTCGCTTAAATGATAGCAGCAGGGGCCACTCCAGGTACTTGAGAGGTGGAAACAGAACTGTGCATACAGAGCTATGCTCAGATGTAAGATCTCATTCCTTGTATGCTGAAATGCTGAAATACTCACTGATATCCCATAGCAATGCAGCAACTGATTTGGTGATTATGAAAGAGACTCATTTCTGCTAATCATAGCTCAAGCTCAATAGCAGAAGTTTCAAAACCTGCAGTATGTAGTTGCTACAGGATTTTTCTTTTTCTTTTGAGGCATCTGGAGAGTAATTAGCAAAATATGGTTTTGCAGAAATCTACACTGTCATATCTGCAAATATCTGTAAGTACCCTAAAACATGTTCAGAAACTTCAGTTGGTCCAAAGAGCTGAGGCCAGATTGCTAACTGGTGCTGGTTACAAGGATCTCACAACTTCATTGTTGCAACTGCACCACTGGCTGCTGGTCCATTTTCAGGCACAATTCAAAGTGCTGGTGATGCTCCTTTAAGCCCTATCACAGTTCAGGTCCAGGTTATTTGAAGGACCATAGTCTTTCTTATGAACCAGGCCGGGCTTTGAGATCTGCTGCAGAGGCCTTTTTCTCTGTCCCATCACCCTCATAGGTACATCTGGTAGGAACCAGGAGAAGGCTTTCTCAGTGGCTGCCTGCAGGTTTTGGAACTTCCTTCCCAGAGAACCCCTCCATGCTTTCTTTCTGCAATCAAGGAAAGACATTTTTATTTCAATAGATGTTTGATGTGTGATTATATGTGCCTGTCAATAGAATGTGTTGGATATCATCAATTGTGTTGCTGATGTGTATGGGTATGTGAGATTTTAATTACATATTTTAACTTGGTTTTTATTCTTTTTGACTGTTCAATTGTGTTTTAACTTTTTTATTCTGTGGTTTTTCCTATAGTTCTCCCTCCATATTTGCAAGTTTGACCTATGCAGATTTGATTATTTGCAAGATACGTACATGCCACCCCCTCCATTCTCCTCCTCCCATTCCTTTGCCTTTTGCTAGGTGCTGAGAAAGAAAGAAAGCACATCCACAGAAAAGGAAAAGGAATGGGGAGAAGGCATGTGTGCACCTTTCTTCTCCCCTTTGGAGCTCCAGTCTCCCATTCTCTTGCCTTTTGCCCAGCCATGGAGAACCCACCCAGGGGCAAAAGGCAAGGAAATGGGCGTAGAGGTACTCACACACCATCTTTCTCCCCTACAGAGCTCCCCTTCCCATTCCCTTGCCTTTTGCCTGGTGCAGAGAAGGAAGGCTCATGCACAAGGGCAAAAGGCAAGGGAATGGGAGGGGAAAGGCCCAGAAGGAAATAGGAGTGGGAGCTATTTGTGATTTTTCTACTTTCACAAGGTTTTGGTGCCCAGAAAAATGTGCTGTGCTCACAAAAATGGAGGGGCCACTGTATGTCTTTTTAATTGTTGTAAGCCTTTTGAGTACCAACCTGTGAAAAGAGCAGGCTATAAATAAAGATAACCATAATAACAACAGCAGCAGCAGCATTTTCCAAGGTTAATATTACTAATATTGCTATATAAATAAATTCATTCTGCAAGTAAAAAGTAACTACTGCCTTCAAATAACTAATTCCATTCCATTATTGTAGTTTTGCATTTTAAAAATATTTTAGGATAAAGCAAAAAGAAAATGTTCAGGTTGTACAATCTTGTGCATACCTTGCTATTGTTGCTGTGTGCCTTCAAGTCATTTCCAACTTAAGGCAACCCTAAGGCAAACCTATCATGAGGTTTTCTGGGTTTAAGGCCATATCCGCACTACTTCTCTATAGTGTTATTATTCCACTTTCAACATCTTGTGGAATCTTGGGGTTTGTAATTTACCGAGGCCAAAGAGCAATCTGGCTAAGAATTTTAAATACCCCTCCCTAAACTGCAAAGCCCAGGATTCCATAGGATGTTGAAAGTGGAATAACAGCAGAGTGTAGTATGGAAATGGCCTGACACCCAGTGGGTTTCCATGGCCAAGGGGGGAATTGAGCTGGTCTTCAGACTCGTAGTCCAACATGCAAATCACTACATCCCATAATGCAACATCAGTACTAGGAATGACAGTGATTCACATTGCAGTCCTATGCATATACTCAGATATAAGTTCGACTGTAGTCAGTGAGACTTACTGTGTGTACCTACTTAGCAATAAGTCCCATTGACTACAGTCAAACTTATTTCTGAGTAAATGCATACAAGATTGCAGTATGAATCACCACCATTCATAATGCTGTTGTTGCATTACACTCAGCTGGTATAATAATAAACTTAAAAATTGCACCAATTTCTATATATATCATTCAGAAATCCAAACTAATGTTAACAGTTAAGCTCTTTTCTTATGACTTTACTGGTAACTTTCATTGGAGATATGATTCATGGAAAATGTGGTCTGCATTTATAAAGTAAAATGCAGACCACCTTTAAGCTTTCAGGTTTGATCCACTATAGAAAGCTGGAGAGAAAATATGTAGATATTTGTTTGTAATTTGTTTCCTCATGTCAGAATTGACACCACGATATAGATGGAAACAGATCTGAACATCTCTGAAAAATTAAACATATCTTAGTAGAGAATTGCATCACTTTTTCCATTATGTTCAAATGCCAGTTTTACTTAAAAGATAGTAATAAAAATGCAAAAATAAAGTTAAAACCGAGGTCAATAATGATTATTCCTCTTTACTTGAATTGTTCACCTAAAACTATCAAAGTCATACAGAAAAATGTTGGGATGATTACAGGCATAACAATCCTCTAACAAAGAAGCTCCTGTTTACAAAGTTTTTTTTACAACCAACCAGCTCTTTTTCCTTCCTTGTTCTCTGGCTGGCTGGACATTTTCAGTAGCATCAGCATTGGGAGGATGGTGAAAGAGGGCTTAAGAAACACAGACTGCAGTTTGCAGCAGCGTGCCTGCAGTAAACAATGTAATAAAACTTGAGGTGGGATTCCACTGCAGCCAATCCTACTGTATCTATGTGTGCCTTTCTACAACAAGCACAGAAAACAGCAGTTGCTTTCAGAATCCCATACTGAGCACACATGAACAGCAAGACAGAGAGTAAAGGGGAGAACAGATAAGCCTGCCATCTACAGCCAGCACACTAAAAAAACATTGGTCTCTAAGTTTGTCCACCATCATAAGAATCATAAGAAAAGTGGAGGCTGGTGAAATAAAAAGGCATCTTTCAATGTATTTTGGAAGAAGTTTTTACATGGTTTCCAAAGGAATCAAAATATTTTCATTTACTTCTGCGAGATGTCCTTGACTCATTGGTTTCATTTAACATGAGTAACTGTTAGTTTTGGATGAAAAAATATACGCTGAAATGCCTTAAACTATTCTCTCTCTTTTTTTTCTTTTTTCTTTTTTCTTTTGGTACAGGATCCTTTCCTAATTCTTTCCACGTTATTTCTGCTTCTGGTATCAAATTTCTGTTAAATAAATAATGAACAAGAATGCATTAACTTCTTTCTCTAAAGCCTTTTCCACACCGGGCAAGGGAATCGCCCTGCGCCGCTACTCATTGGACCTTTCGGCTCCTCAGTCCAGTCCATGGCACTCTGAAGCAATGCGTGTTCGTCAATACGCACTGCTCCGGTGTCCCAAATATCCACTGCTCTGGCGTCCCAAATGGCGGATTCCAGTTGGTCTCAACCAACTGCTGAAGCTCACCAGCCTAAAGCCCGCCCCCGGGCAGATTGCAGGCTCTCATTGGTGCAAGCCTGTGAATCCGCATAAGGGAGCAGGCTCGCAGTGGTGCGCTCCGTGCTTTTGAAAGACCGGAAAAATCAGGTCTTTCAAAAGCATGCTGGAGGACCACTTGGGGTCGTTCCGGACCGGACTGAGGTGTGGATCTACGTTAAATAGGTCTGACCCAGTCCGGTCCGAGGTGCAGACCTCCTCCTTGGAGGACGGACTGCACCGTTTCAAAAACCCCATGTGGAAAAGGCCTAAGATTTATTTGTTTGTTCCTGTTAACTGCCATCAAGTAGACTTTGACTTATGGCAGTTCTCTGAATGAGAGAGCTCCAAGTCACTCTGTCATCAACAGCCCTGCTCAGGTCTTGCAGATTCAGCAGTGTAGCTTCCTTGATTGAGTCTATCCATCTGGAATGCAGTCGTCCTCTTTCCAACTGCCTTCTACCTTACCAAGCATGATTGCCTTTTCTAGTGAGTCATACGTACAAAGTACAACAGTACAACAGTCTAAGTTGACTTCTAGGGAGAGTTCCGGCTTGATTTGCTCTAGGACCCATTTATTGGTCTTTTTAGCAGTCCACAGTATCTGCAGAACTCTTCTCCAGCACCATCTTTGAAAGGAGCTAATTTTCTTCCTATCAGCTTTTTCCACTGTCCATACGTAGAAATTGGAAATACCATGGCATGAACAATCCTAACTTTAGTATTCGATGGCATACTTTTACACTTCAGAACCTTGTCTAGTTCCTTCCTAGATGCCCTTCCAAGTCTAATATTCTTTTGATTTCTTGACTGCAGCCTCCATTCTGATGAACAGTTGAGCCAAGACATAGAAAATCTTTAACTATTTCAATGTCTTCATCATCTCCTTTAAAATTACGTGAATTACGGTCATTATTTTTGCTTTCTTAATGTTCAACTGTAAACCTGCCTTTGCACTTTCTTGCCTTGACTTTTGTTCTGTAATAGTCCCAAGTGTTTGCTATTTTCTGCTAGTGGTATGGTATTATCTGCATATTTTAAATTGTTGCCATTGCTTTCTCCAGTTTTTACGGGTCCTTCCTCTGAGTTTAATTCTGCTTTATGAATGATATGTTCAGCTTACAAGTTAAACAAATAGGGTGATAAAATGCAGCCTTGTTTGACCCCCTTGCCAATTGAAAACTATTCTGTTTTTCCACATTCTGTCCTGATAGATGTCTCTTTTTCTCAGTACAGGTTAAATATCGGGACAATCAAATCTTGTGGCACACCCAATTCTTTAACAGCATTCCGACGTTTTTCAGGATCTATACCAGTGTTCTTAACCTTTTCTTTCCTGGGGACTCTCATAATTATAATTTATTGCCAGGGACGCTGATGACTTAAGTCCATATTTAAAGACAGTGTGCCCTCTGTATATATAGAGGTTCTGTTCCATGAACCCCACATAAAACAACAAAAACCAAACTCTCGCATCCTCGCATGTGCATAGGCACACATCTGTTGTATCCATTGACAGTAATGGTCACAACACTTCTCATGACCTCAGATTCGTGGGTGCTGAGGTCCCACCACAAGACGGCACACTGTATTTAAATTTAGGTTTAAATATTCCAATATTTATATAAATATTCCAATATTTGTTTAAAGTTGCTCATCAGTTGCTCACTCTTATCCCTTATTCTTCCATCCAGTTGACAGTGCAAAGGAAAGGAGGCTTGTTAATAGTCTGTGAAGTAGCATGCTGAGATCTTTCAAGTGCCAGGAGAGTAGAATAAACTGGAATTTACTAATGGGAGGCAGGCCTAAAAAATAATTTCTTTTGCCTTTTCCACCTGCAAAGCAGTGCCTGGAAAGGGTCTAAGTGCTGCTTTGGGGGGAAAGTGTGAAAGAAGTGTTGTTTCCTTCTGAAGGAGCATTGAGAGACACCTACCCTCTCTCATGCTCCTTTGGGGAAATGACATTTATTTTGCCCCCTCTTTCCCTGAAAACAATGCCTAGAAAGTAAGGGTTTCAGTGCTGTTTTGGGGGAAAGCACAAAACAAATGCTGTTTTCCTTTGAAAGACCACTGAGAGAGCAGAGAAGATAAGTGCTTTTAAAAGAATCACTTTTGAAAGCACTTATCCTTTCTACTCTCATGGTGCCCCTTCAGAGGGAATTGGCATTTCTTTCACACTGTCCCCTAAAGGAGCACTGAGACCTTTGCTGCTTCACTTCCAAGCAGCAACAAGAATAAAGAGACTATCTTCAGTTCTCATGGCTGCTTGAAATAAAGCTCCACCATGCTGCCTGGCCCTGGACGCAAGCAATGTTGCCACACTCACCATGCAAGGCCGGGCTGGGCATCTTCCCTTATCTCCTAGGCTTTCCTCTCACCTTCCCACCTTCTGGGCCCTCTGACCCACCTGAGCAGTAATGCCCAGAGCCTCCAGCACAGGATGAAATGTCTGCCAGCACATTCTTGCCTCTGCCACCACCATCATTACTATCACCCTTAAGGAATCCAGGACATGCTGTATCAACTGGCCACAACTGGACAGAACATTTTTAGTCAATTATAGCTGGGATTTTCTCCAAGATCTGGGTGGGGTGAACGGCAACCCTACACAGACCCACTGTAAGGAGTTCACAGACTCAGGTGAAGAACCACTGATCTATACAATCAAAAGCTTTCTATAATCTAAAAAGCACCGTCTGGTTTTCTTCTGAAATTCTGTGGTGCACTCCATTATCCAATGTATGTGCCTCTTCCTTTCCTGAACCCAGCTTGGACTTCTGGCATTTCTCACTCCATATATAGTAAACGTAGAATTTAGAGCATCACTTTGCTTGCATGCGAGATTAATGCAATGGTCCTACGGTTACTGCAATCCCTGATGTCCCCTTTCTTGGGGACTGTGATGCATATTGAGTGTTTCCAATCTGTGGACTATTTTTTTTCTTTTCCATATTTGTTGACAGATTTTATTAGATTCTAGAATAGCTTCTGTCTCTGTAGCTTGAAGCAGCTTTATTGGTATGCCATCTGTTCCTGCTGTTTTATTTTTCCCAAGTACTCTTAGTGCAGCCTCCATTTTACTTTCTAAAACTGTTGGTTCATCTTCAAATGGTTCTTCCTTTAATGAATCTTTCATCCTTATATCTCTTTTATATAGTTCTTCAGTGTACTGTTTCCATCATTTTTTTAATTTTTACTTGGTCATGTATTATGTTTCTCTGCTGGTTTTAGAACATCCCCATTCTTGGTTTAAATTTCCCTTTGATTTCTCAGATCTTGTGGAAGAGGTCCCTTGTTCTTTTTTTGTTGTTGTCATTTTCTACTTCTCTGGATTGACTATCATAGTAGTTCTCCTTGTCCCTGTACACAAGTCGCTAAATAGAGTTCTAACATTATTTCTGTCGCCTTTAACTTTTGCTTCTCATCTATCTTTAATGCTTGAAGGGTTTCATGTGTCATCCACAGAAGCTTCTCTTTTCTGTATTCCTATTTTATAAATAGAAGAAAATATAACAGAATAAGTGGCTCTTAAGCCCAAGAACTGATTCACTGGCAAACCAGAGAAAATTTTAGAGCCTGTTGATTCCAGTTCTTACTCTTTGATGATGAAAAGTATGAAGTAATGATAGAACTATATTGTGCTCAGGGGCTGCACCTATCCTACTTCCAACCACCACTCCAAATCCATTCATTTTTACAAAATCTAAAATGACTGGGATAAAAATGCTCTTGGAGTATAAAAGTGAGCCCAGGAGGCTCCTGGAAGCACGAATCTTCACTGAGGAAAAAAGTATCCAGTCATGGGAGAAGGAGGAACCACATAAAAGGTCCCTACAGGCCACATATTTTGCACACTGCTTTAAATTAATACGAAACAAAAAAAATACAGGTCATACAATACATGTATTTGAAGATATGATTGATTCAGTATGAGAGGAGGCAGTATGACATAAAAACTCAGGCTATTATAATCCTGTTAATCCTTTGTTGCTAGCATGTTCTTATTTTATCAAACACTCCCACATATTTCCTCCATTTCCATGCAGGGAAACAACCATAGGAATATGGCTTGCACGTTACTACGGTTAAGTATGAATCAGATCCAGAGTTAAGTGGGACTTTCATCTACTCTGATTAAGGTTTTAGCCATAGTATGAACATCTTTTGGGAAAATAACAACTATGAATAAAGAAAATTGATCTCACTTATGAGATAACATTAATAATAATCTTCATTCTTAAATGTTCAACACTACATGTTTGGTAGAGAAAACTTGGGAATATTTTTGCCACTAGATGACACTGTTGAGATATATTATTCCGAACTTAACATTGTGAATGAACTATCCAATACAACATATTATCATGTTTCACAAAATTTGCTGAATTGTTGAAAATGCTTGCTACAAGAATCTCCTTTCTAATTGTAGATGCAGAAGAAAAGTTAGATGCTACAGCAAAAATAATAACCAAAGTATAAGTCTGAGCAAATCTTAGATCTCCATACAAGATAATTGCTTGCTTGGAGAAAGATCTGGATACTGAACAACAAATTGGTAACAATTGCATTTTTATTGCATGAAACCAGCTTCATATTTCACATGAGGAAAAAAAACCCTGATCCACTGAAATCGATGGAATGAGTTAGTTAGCACCATCCTACCATTGCTCAGTTATGGCTAACTTCAGCATGTCATTATATTCCTCCTTAACAGTAATCTATCCAGGTTCTATCTTCACTAGGTATGGCCAAGACTAGACCTAACCTAGTAATCTAGATAGAGAGGCCTTGTTACCATACCCTACCAACTCTCCTTCAAGATGCAATTTTCATAAATTGGATTTATTAATAATCTGAGAACATGGTCGGGGTCATGGTCAGGAATGTTGTGTGAGTCCCTCTGCTGCAAACACCTTCTTCAAGACTGGTAACTGTCACCCTTTCCACCCCCGCTACTCCAATCTCTCTCTATCCAACTTTTTCCGACTCACTTTCTGATAGCCTTGTATGGTTCTTAAGAGTGTCTGATTTCTTGTTATGTTTGTCAGTTCAACTAAAATACTTGGTCTACATAGGTAAAAAGAACCTGCCATTACCTTCCTCTTGCAGGCCTCCTTTGAGTTATAATTCACCCAAATTCTAAGAAGACATTGGCATTGCAGGTGGACTCCAATGTCACCCACCTCTTAGAGTAACAGCCTTATAACTTAGAAGACTTAATTCTCACTAAACATATCTAGTATCCAGTCCTCATAGGGTGGATAGTCATCTGCTGGATTTTTGGGCAAAGTATTTGCTAATTTCTCTTAGCTACTTCTAGCTGAATATCAGCTCTGGAAGGCCTTTTTTGGACTGAATGAATTTTCCATCAGCAGACTACTCATATTTCACCTGTGCTCAGTCATGTGGAATACTAGCTGTCTGCCATGAATTGCAGAGGTCAGCAAAATGGGGTAAAATCACATTGATTAGTTCAATCTGTAGGAAAAGAGCAATGTTCTTTTGTTAGCAAGGAAAACCCCATGGAACAGCACACCTCCTCTCTTTTTAAGGGTAGTGGAGATAGTGATAACTACAAAAGAATTCAACTGGAAACACAAGGAGATGCATGTGTGTGTCTTGTATAGAAATAGGAGTGGTTCTGACAGCAGGTTATATGTGCCTGCTTGTTCATGGATCATATAAAGCAATACCCAAGAAGAGTATGAACTGTCTCTAAACTGGTCAAATCCCTAAACTGGTTAGAGCGAATGCGGGAACCTTGTAATCCATGGGCATATGTGACTTACCAAGGGCCCTAGTGTGATCCACAACAGCTCTAAGATCCTTCATGCCAAAAAAGGAGGAGGAGGAGGGGGAGGAGGTCTAAAATGGGCAATTGGGCACTTTCAAAAGCTTTCAGAGGCCGTGGCTGGCCATTTTAAGATTAATCACAACCGACCTGTTTTAGGCCTGAAATATCTTTTCCCTCCCTCCCCGCCCCTCCAAAAACTTAGACGAGACTTTCAGGTTACTTTCATTTGGGGACAGCCCACTCACGCCCTGTGGGCCCTTCATGGTTTCCCATGAAACTAGAACAAATGCTCTCCATTCACCCTCACTGGGCCCATTCACACTACAGAATTATAGCAGTACTAGCATATTTACCTGGCATTGCCTGGGATTTTATTTTCTCATAGGTAATACTTGTTAGAAATACCTTAGGAATTACCTTACCTTAGAAATTAGATGCAGATGAAATACACAGATTTGAGATCGTGTGTTTCTAATTCCCCAATCTGTCTTGTCCAGTACGTATAACTTTTCCCCGTATTCCCCAGTCCAATCTGTATTCAGAGTTATCAACATATAGAGGTTGGGTTCCTGAGGGAATACACTGGCCTCCTTCTTGCTGCTCTGCCTTGTCTCCATAGCTACCAGCCTGAGCTCTCTGGCTGAGAATTCTAAAGGCCCCTTCCTGAACTGCCAACCCCAGGATTCCATGGAATCTTCACAGCCAGCCAATCATATGAGGTCTTCTCGCCTCACACAGCCAATCATATGAGGTCTTTGCCCGCCTGATGCAGACAAACAGACAAGTCCACTCATAAACTTTGACTTTTATACAGAAGAAAATAATTCCACTTTAATTGTCATGGTTCTGTCTAA
The DNA here is from genome assembly GCA_948474755.1 of Ctenosaura bakeri. Taxonomy (NCBI): domain Eukaryota; kingdom Metazoa; phylum Chordata; class Lepidosauria; order Squamata; family Iguanidae; genus Ctenosaura; species Ctenosaura bakeri. The sequence continues at coordinate 70,959 of CAOLHI010004193.1, forward strand.
TGGAATTTTAGGAACTGCATTTTAGGAAGCAAATTCGCAGCCAAAGAGCTCCTCTAGCACATCACTGAACTGCAAAACCCAGAATTCCATAGCATACAGCCATGACAGTTAAAGTGTAATAATAGCACTATAATTGTGTGGCATGAATGGGATGATCAGTTGTGGGAACAGCTGAGGCACAAGCAATGGGACTGTAGTACACCAGAAGGAAAAGTTCCCATTCTTGTGTGCTTAGGTAAGAAGAGAAAGGTTTGGGGTGGGGGAAATTGCATATGTACAAAAAAGAGACATAAGGCAGGGTGGGTGTTTGGGTGTGTAGTTGTGCTAGTAGTAGCATTGCCACTATTGAACACCAATTCTCTTTTTAAAAGCAGTAAAACTAGCTTTATTTATATACATGCCAAAACAGAAAATAAAACCCAGCTCACCTGGCATGGTTATTAACAGATAGTGTAGACTAGGTCCTCTTTCTTCCAACTTCCATCCACTACACCATGCTAGTTGTATAGAATATTTTATGTTAGGGAATTGAGAGATTTTTAGTGATAAGTCTCCCAATCAGCAGAGTATTTTGTAAATGCACAGGCAAAAGTTGAACGAATTACCAATCCCACTTTATCATCTGCACCCCAGACATACTTAATCTAGCTCAAAATAAACACAAACAGTTTGGTTAAAAAGTATGAAAAATCTAGTCACAAAATCTTGTGCATAGTCTACGCAGATTCAATTCTTGAAGAAAGTAAGAAGAAATTAAGCGATTACATGCTTGCTGAAAATAATCCCTGTTAGGAGATCTCAGAGCATGCTTTTAGGACAAAAGGCGAAGACAAAAAGAGAGGCAAGAGAACCTTTTAAGAACAAAGAATGTGTAGGTGCTGAAGGAAGAGGTGTTGACCAAAACGAACAGGAAGTTTACTCTAGGCTATCTCTCTATGCCTACAATTGACATGTAAACTAACTAGCCAGTTAATTAAGCATGCAAAGGTTGCCACTCCAAACATTTTAGCCACCTCAAATCCTGGTTTTGAGAAGGCAGAGTATAAAGAGACATCCTGCTGTCTCTTCCTTTCTCCTCCTTTTTACCAAACATGAATAAGGAGATGCTTCAGTACAGATATCTCAGCTCCCATGTGGGAATTTAGTTCAGTAAGAGAGCCCAATACACTAAAAATGTCCCACGTTCAATTCCTGGCATCTCCAGGTAGGACTGAAACTCTGGTGAGCTGCTGCCAGCCATAGTTATTCAAATGATTCAGTGATCCAGGTTGGTATAAAGTAACTTCCTAAACTTTGAGTGATCTATTCTAAATTATGTCATATGTCCCAGCAAGCTCAGGGAGAAATATGGCATCAACTCAGCTTCAGATCATCATGGAGGAAAAAAATTCTTTCGAGAAATATTTTAATCCAGCTTCAGGTTTGGATTTGGTTCTGAACTAACCACCCTGATATATGACTTTTTTGAGAGAGAAATGGGTAAATGACATACCATTGATAATCCTTGAGCCTCTCAGCAACCTTTGTTACAACAGAATATGGTAAATTTAATGAAATTTTTCATTAGTTTGCCCAGAACTTAAGCTATCTGGCATGTAACTTCCCAGATCATTTCTAAAATAGGCGCTACATTTTTCACTTTCCAGTGCTCTGGTACAGAGGTCAATGTTAGGGACATACCTTATGTCCTTAAATAAATTACATGTTTTAGTTTGATCAGTAATTTCACATTTGAGGTCTTTAAGAATTCTTGACTGGATACTTCCTGGCCCCAGTGATCTTTTGTAATCTGCTGGTACGGCCTAGAACTCCCTTCTCACCGCTAGAGAAGTAAAAGAATCTCTGCCTCCTCTCCTCCTGGAGACATCAGATCAGAGACCAGTATTTGCCCTCTACGTTCAACACTGAACACAGATTTTCTGTTTTCTCTCAGATTTCCTTTCCTTTCATTGTCACTCAAAAGCCAAAGAGCTTTTTTTCACTGGCAGGCTTCCTCTTCACCATATATTAAAGACTTCTTTACTGTTGGTCTAAAAATTTTTATGTAATGTGCTCCTCAAATCCTCCTTTTTTAAAAAAATCTCCAACCATCTCCTTGAATTTCCTTTGTGCAAGGTTGTGGTCACTTCTTGAGGGCAAGACTTCTAGTTTCTGAAGGCTTTTTTCCCACTTCTCTAACTGCTTCCTTCACACTGCTTGTTATCTGTGTTGGTGACCTCATGGACTTCATACATCCTCTCCTGACATCTGGCAGGCATTCTAGCTGAAGTTCTGTTAACATGGTTTTAAGTTGGACCCAAGCATCATGGACAGAATTGACATTTTGACCTTTCCTTTCAACTTCTGTTATGTAACTCCTCTCATTTTCTGAATTCAAGTAAGACTGTGTTGCAGTTCCCTAGCACTCTTTCACTTACTTCTAAATTAAATTTGATAACATTGTGGTCCTGTTTCTAGCTGGTTCAACTACAACTACTTTTTACAGTACCTTCTGGACAGTTTCAATTAGTATTAAGTCCCAGACCACTTCCTCTCTAGTTAGTTCCATGACCAATTGTTCTAAGGTGCAGTCTCTTAGGATATCTAGAAATTTTACCTCTGTGTTATGAGTAGAACACACATTTCCCTAATAAATTTAAAGGTAGTTAAAACCATTCATTATTACAACAACATTTCCTTTGAGTGCATTCCTGAAGTTCTTCTCTGTCTCAAGACCATTCTTGAAGACAGGTCATGGTTGGGGACCAAATAGGGAGAAATTGCTCGCCTATGCTCCCTGGAAGACATTAAGGGAACTTTCAAAGTAAAAAATAAAATAGAATTTTGGAGTGTCAGGGGGTTGTCCATCCAAGGTGTACTATCTCCGTCCCAGTGGCTCACTTGATAACTCATACAAAACAAACTGAATAGCTCCTGGCTTGTTACTTACTTTTATTCAGTAAGCACAAGGTCACAAATAAAGTCCAACAGAATTCTCAGGCAAGCAAGTCCAAAATCAGTCAGGGTAATCCAGAGTCAAGCACAGAGTTCAGTGAGATATCCAGCAAGCAGAGAGGTCAGATAAGCTCTGACAACTCCTGGAGGGGAAAGGTGGCAGCTATATAGGTCAGCCACCTAATGCAGCTGTTGCCTGAGTAATTGTTGCCACTTATACAGTTCGCCCCCTACATTTGAGGGTTTGACTCTCATGGGTTTGATCATTCGCCGTGTCTGCTTGCCTCCCCCTGATTTTCTCCCCCTGCGCTCTCCTGCCACCACTGCCCATGCAATTAACTGCACAGGCAAGTAGTAAGAGAGTGAAGGAGGGAAAGATCTTTCTCCCCCTGTGTTCTCCTGCCACCACTGCCTGCCCATCACACAGGCAGGGAGTGAGAGAGTGAATGGGAGAAGATCTTTCTCCCCCCCCACACTCTCCTGTCGCTGCTGCTTGCACAATTGAGAGAGTGAAAGGGGGGAGATCTTTTTCCCTGTGCTCTCCTGGACACAGGGGAAAATATCTCTCCCACCTCCCTCCCACCACCTGGCATTGGCCAGCAGGAGAGTGCAGGAAAGGCAAGTGCTCACTGGGGTGTGTTATTCACAGGATTATTTTTTTTTACATCTGTGGTGTTCTGTGTCCCTAACCTCTGTGAATGTGGAGGACCTACTATAAATTGTCTGGGGATAGATGTAGGCTCTCTCTTTGTTGTCTGCACTCAGCAAAGATGAGTACTGGTAAATTATCATCTGTGTCTGAAGAGACAGGACTCCCTGCTGGAGCTGGCACCACTCCCTTTTCTGTGTGTGGCACTGTAACCTTTTTTTGTACAGTAAATCCTGGCCTGTCCCCTGTTTCAGACGCTGAGTAAGAGTCCATGTTCTGGAAGCAGGGCATGACACAAGATCCAGAGAGGGCCTATGTCCAGGGAGGTTCATGTGGTCCCCATCTGTAGAAGTTATCCACCCCTATTCTGTATTCAAGATGACGATATCCCACTGGTTCTCTGTTCCACCTCTGTCTTTCTCTCCTCCCTATCACAGGATCTGTAAACAATGACCTCAGGGGAAAAGAAATGTAGAGACAATGAGAACTACCTCATTAATAGTCACCATTCATAAAACAGTTGATTGAGATAATGCATCAGGAGATGTAGCTAAAAGATGTAGCTGATAGTGTCCTAGCCAACTCCCATACCCACTTTTTCTCAGCAGCAGTCCCCTGTACCCAGCCATTTCCTGGCCACTGGAGAGAAGAGGGGGCTGCAAAGAAGCATCTTGCTATTTTTGTATAGCAGGACACACAGCAACAATCCTCTACAAGGACCTCCAGGGGTCCTCTCAGATGGTGTCATTGCAACAGGACTATAGCTGGACACTTGTCTACTCGCCCCGCCACCTCCACTCTCCACTGACCAAGAAACAGATTGGTTCAGGGAGCTGCCGCTGAGACAACTGCATTGTGAGTGGAGAATTATGGTCACTGAATAGCTGATTATGAATTCCTTCCTCTGCAATGACGACAAAGCAAGTAGCAATGGTGTAAAGTCCAACTTACACCACAGTAATTCACCAATAGGATGCGAGCCATGGTGATGCAGATACCCTTCAATCCATGAGCTCAATAGTACAGTGAATCAAAATACTTTCTTCATGTTCAAAGAGTAGCAGATAGAGTAAAACTTCCTGATGAATTGTTCAGCTATATCATGTTGCAATCTGGTTTTCAAGTCCTTTTGCTCCAGAATGGCCACAAGATTCTTTGAAGTTTTTGTTGCAAAAAAATAAGATAATGGACACCAACTAGAAATTTCTTACAATGGTAATGTTTATTTGACTTATGTTCGACTTTCCTCCCAAAACTGGGGCTTGATACAGCTCTCACCAAGATTAAGAACAGCCACAAAATACAAAAAAGCTATATTGGACAGAATTAAATAAATTATAAAATTAAATCAGTACTGAGTTAAAAAGCCAATGAAAATAAGGTTTGGAATCCTGTATGTGTGATATATGATGGCTCAGAGGTCAATGAGCAATTGATTGTGCCAGAAACAGTCAGTGATAGATCAAACTATCTTGCCAAAACTCCCACCAGCTGAAAGACAAGCTGAAACAGAGTTGTAGCAGTCAGTGCCAGAGGGAGAAGGGACCAGCAATGATTTAGAGGAATTAGATCCACTTTTGCCCCCCACCAGCTGCCAATCATGGAGAAGACAAAAAAGAGCAGCTCAGAGGGAAGCCATTTTGGTGAGATTGAGAAAACAGAACAATGATGAGTAACACCTGTTTTCATCAGCTATATAAGTCTGTCGGCATGGCTTGATGTTTACTTGTAGCAAATCACTACTCAAGTTCTCACAACCCTTGTGTTCTGGCTCTCTTGACCCTTTTTGGACAGACCTTCAGCATTCTGGACTTTTTGGATCTGACCTTGACTTCGGCTTGGCTCTGCGTTTCTACTTGATTGTTTGCATTGGACACTCCACACTGCCTCCTCCTCTCGGGCAAGTACTCTTGCCTTCCTTCCCTTGCTAGCAGAGAGGCAAGGGCTGGGAGTTGAATTCTGACAGTATGTGACTTATGCATGCGTAAGCACCATAGTTCCAGTGCTATGACGTGACTGCAGGCCCAACCCCTCCATCCCCATTGATTGAACAGCAACCACTGAGATCAATGGGGTCTGTTCCTAGTTGCTCGGGAAGCTAACTGCCATTCCCACCTCATGCAAGCAGTTTCCAGTGTGACAGGCAGAAATGGGACCTGTCACAAATCCCCCTTGGGCCAGAAATCACTTGTGCGTGAGAGAGTGGGACCATCTGCCAGCTGCTTCCTGATCAACAGGGGAACAGACCCCATGTCAATCACAGTGACTGATGCCCGGTGTAGGGACTGGAGGACTTTCACAGTCCCTACACCCCTATATAGGAAATACATAGCCCCTATATAGGAAATATATAGGGATCATGAATACATAGCAGTCACAAGTGTGTAACTCTAGGTCACATATTCATAACTGCCATACAGGATTCAACCCATATTGATTTTTTAAAAATATAGCACTCATTCATTAAAAGCCTTTTCTTGGCAGCCAATTAGTACTTCTCACTTCAGTGTAATGATGCTCTGGATTTAGTTTTCTAATGTTAACAATTTTCTAACCTTAAGTTTAAAAACAGTACACTGTATCAGAGACATGTTTATTTTATTTCCTTCAGCAAAGAAAGATGGACTATGACTTTTAAGAAATTTTGAGTTCTCACTGTGATGCTTTCACCATCATAAACAACACTCATTAAGAACCTCTTATCTACAAAAACCAGAAATGCCTCATCAGAAGAGTCATCGTGGATCCAGTTGAAGGGCTTATCTAGTCCAACAGTCTGTCTGAAAGATCTGTCTTACAAGCAAGTAGATGCCTAGGACAGAGGTGGGAAGAAGGCAGATCAGGATCTACTGAGAGATTTGCATTAAATAAGCAACAGTTTTCTGTTTTCCAGTCATTTAACCACAGCAACAACAAGAATATTCTCCATGCCCAAAATTATATTGCTAAAATTAAGAAAACCATGACCAGGAGTGGCATGGTGATCAGAAACAGGTTTTTTGTGGAAAGCTTGTGAATTCCAATTTCCTTTCGACACTCAAAGGAAGAAAGAAAGACAAAGAGACATAAAGAAAGAGAGAGAGAGAGAAAGAGAATTCTTGGCCTCAAAAACTATTTGAAGAGAAAAATATTTCTTGTGCAGTTGGTTCCAGTTTGATGATGTTGGGATCCTAGTAAAAAAAAAAATAATCTCTTCCAGTCTGAAATTTGACCACGTGACCCACGTGATGTTCACAAAACAGGATGGGAGTACAATGGCAACTGGCCACTTAAGTTCCCCAACCTCAGATACTAGAGGTTATAGATGACTAAGAATCGTTGATAACTATATTCTTTCAATTTGTCCAATTCTTTTTTTAAAGGTAAACTTTTAAACACCTCCATCATGTCATCTAATATATTCTGCCTTGCTATGCTGCTTTCAGATGTCCTCTGGCTTGTTATCTTTTGTGGAGGTTTTTGCCGTTTCCTTCACCCTCCGCACCACCTGCTACAGATATTTCTACTCTGCAGAAGAACATTCCTGTATGTTCTCAAGAATCCTTTTCTCAAGCTCTTTTAGATGCATGGTTGCACATTCTTGGTTAGCTGCATGACCTGTGAAGAGCTTAAAATCACATGCATTGTGTGAGGTCTCTACTTATCATTTTCATTGATTGATGTATTTCCCACTTACTCCCTTTTCTTTACTTTCTTTACTTCAACAGAGGATATAGAGGACCTGTCCAATGTTTGAACTTGCAGACAAGATGGAAAAATGAGATCCCACAGTATAATGGTGCCGCTGGTATAATATTCGAGAAGGAAAAAAAATCTTTCTCTTAAGGCTTTTGCACATTGCAGCTGTCCCCTGTTGGAAGAGCATCAACACAGAAACAGGCAGAGGGGGGCAGGGGAACAGGCAGAGAGATAAATCTCCAGTACCTTTCTTTATTGCACCATGGTATTATACCACCATAGCGATACATTAGTCCCACTTTTGCCTCAGCCTTATTGCATGATGTCATTGCTCTGCAGGCGTGGTTGCGTTGCAGAGTCATTGAAAATGTATTTTATTTTTCACGGTGGAAATAATCCAGTAATGCCCCCCTTTTCTCACAACAATTCAGTCACCAGTTTGGGTGCAGAAGTCTCATAGTGCATAGAAGTCTCTGGGTGTGGTGTGGACATGTCATAGCATTGTGACAACATAATGGCACTATTACAGTTACAGGCACCAATCATGAAGCGAGGGGTGGGGTACAGTAATTATACCTTAATGTGGATGAAAATAACGTGTTAATGATACTACTAAGGCATTAATGCTGCAAGGTTGCAATAGAAAGTATCAACAATCAGGTGCCTTCACGATAATGGCTGGATCAGATCTAAAATGGAATAATTGGAATAAATCTAAAATGGAATAAGGAGCAGTGTGATAAGGCCTCAAATCTCTGTGAATTGCTCTGCTTGCATTTTTACTTCCATCCTCCCTTTCTGAGACTATTTCCTTCTTCTAGGAGGCCAATCAGTCTTGTCTTCCCAGACAGTTTCAGCACCTTACATAGCTCTTTTAAACTTTGGACTAAAACTCAGAGCAGATACACTACCCCACTGACATGGAAGCTGCCAGCGTTCCACAGGCATTCATTTATGAGAGAAAGAAATAACAAGAAACATATTTTTTCCACTCCGCTCCAAGAAGTAAATCTTATTCACGGACTTTGTGTTAGAAAAAGGCACAACAGAGGTAAAAGACACACAGCACCTTAATGCGGTAAAACTTCACAATGTTGTGGTTCTAAGGAAGCAGCAGAGGCACCAATGACTGCTTTCAGGCAGCTTGAAGCTGGCACTGCAGTCTTTCAAACAGCTAGTGAAGCACTTTTGTCACCACATGAATAAAGAAGGAGAATGAGAGAGAGGAAGAGAGACAGAGAGAGAGAACAAGAGAAAAAGTCGAAGATGTGAGGCTGCCCAGCCCAGCCTCTCAGCAAAGCAAGAAAAATGCAGAGACCCTCAGCTTTGCTTGAATACACGAGAAGAATCTGGCAGGAAGAGAGACATTGGCCCTTTTCTCACGGGGTTTTTAAATCTTCCCAGTTCGACCTTGATCGGGTGCCTTTTTCACGTTAGAGAGCACGTGGTCGCATTAAACTTTTTGGTTTCTCACCCCAATCCGAGCGGGGGAGTCACCAATCAGCATTTCCGCGCACTTTTCAAAGATCGGATAAAATGTGGTCTTTTCCTCCAATCCGCGCTCGACGTTTCGTGAGAAAGCAGCGGTGCGTCCTGATTCGTGCGGGCGATCAAGAGAGGGAGGGATCAAGGCGTGGCCAGCAGAACCCACAGGACCGCCCCCAGCACGAGCGGACGGCGCCATTTTCCAAACCCGCTGAAGCGGCTGCAAGGAGGAAGCAAAGAGACGAGGAACGGCGGCGAAAAAAGGAAGGTTGGTTTTTCCCTTAACTATCCTTTATCCGTGCAGCATCGTGAATTGCGGGTTTCCGGGGGCTGTGTCTCCCGAAGGTGCCCTGGGATGGGGCTTGGGCTCCCCTGCCCTGGAGACAACACTCTCAGAGTGCTTGGCCCTTTTCTCGCGGGGTGCAGAAAGTGTGCCGCCACTATCCTCCTTTACAACCCTCTGTCTAGAACCCGGGAGGTGGCCCGCTGTGGTTTTAAATACGGGGTCGAGGGGGTGGTGGTGGCTGGCGAGTGGATACACTCGCCGAGGATGGCATGGCAGGATGCTTTTAAAGGTGACGGAAAATTGGGAAAGCTGGGGAGGGGGGCAGGTAGGAAGGGAGGGAACGTCCAAAGCAGCCACCGCGCCAAACCCGTTCTCCAGGTTACGTTGGAAGCGGGATCATGGCGCAATGACGGGATGCTGTGTAGATTTGGCGATGGCTGCTGTGCTGTTCCGGCACGAGGTCCCCGTGCAAACTTTGACTGGGAAACTTTTTTCCTGTTTATTGGGGCCTACCTGTGGATGCATAAACGTCTTTTTTTTCTCTGTGGACTATTTGCCGCCCGCAGAGAAAAATGGCCCTTGGAAATCTTCCATTTTAAACCAGATTCTCGGGCTGGGGGTGTAGGGGGTAGTGGCTTCTGTTTGTCCCCTGACAGTAGTTATTTTTCTAGCGACCGACATGAATACAGTCACGCCCCATGAGGGCCTGCTGTTTTATTTGTCTGAACCCCCCACCCGTGCCACATGCAGAGGGGGATGATCTTCCGGCCAGGGCAGGAGACTCAGTAGTTTTCCATGCTTCTTTAGCTGTCTAGGACATGGCAGAGATCCATAGGGCAATGGAACGCACATCATTGTTTGGGGGAGGCAAGCCCCGCTGTTTGTTTCGTACTGTTTGGTTTGTTGATAAATACTAACGCCCCTCCTTGTCTCCACAGGTTCGGAAATCCACGGGGAGTGCGCATTCCCACTGCAAATCTTTCCACGCAGTGTTGATCCAAGCTGAAAACTCCACGCTGACACTACCGCCCTTTCCACCACTTCGCCAAACACGCAAAACAGTTTGTCTTGCTGGCAAATTTCCCAGCGGTCCGTGACTGAAACAGTGCCATGTCACAGACGCCACGCTGACCTAACAGCTTTGCAGGGGAGGGATACATGCAAGGAGCCACACACCAACTTGAAAAAATAAATGTTTAATAAATGTTTTCTTTTCCAAAAAATATATATTTACATAAGTACATATTTACATAAATCAAAAAAAAAAGTGCTGTACAGGGTGGGTGTGCGTTTGGGAAAGGGCTGGGGGTTTTAACATTGGGATTAGAACTTTCTAGTCCTGGGCACAGGGGTGTTCCTCCTCTGGCTCCTCCACATCCGTCCCTGGCTGCTCTGGTTGAGGGATGTTCTCTTGGTCTGCTACCCAAAACAATGGTGAAATTTGATTAGGCATGTGCGCATCCACAACGGCCTTTTTGAAGGAGAAAACTTTACTGTGTCATTTATTAATTGTTGGAGCGTTAGGGGGGAAATGAAAAATGAAGCCAAGGGCCACTTAAAAAGAGGTTTTCCTACCTTCCATCCCTGCCATGCCCTGCGTGTCCACGGGGGGTTGGTGGCCAGGCGCATGGCGTCTTCTGCCTATGGAAATGCAACAGTAAATTAGCATGGGTTCTCCTCAGGCAGGGTGCATCCCCCTTTGCGGGGGATAAACGACAACCATTCTCCTGGGGTTCCCATAGCCACACAGGCACTGTGTGTTGCACTTACTCACGTCTGCCACCGGCTGTCCATCTGGGGCTCCCCACCACCCTCCACAGGCTGCGCATTGCCTCGAAAAAGGGAGGCCTTGCGTGGGGGGGCGGGTGGCCGTCGTAGGAGCGCAGGGCGGCGTAGAACTGTCCGCGCAACCCGCGGAAACAGATCCGGACCTCCTCCACACTCCTCTCGTGGCCATGTCGCGTAAGGCAGTGGGCAACGGTGTGGAGGTGCTCATCATCGTCTCCCCTTGTGTGGGGGCGCATCAGCTATTTCCCTCAACTGCTCGTTCGCCATACACCAAACAGCAAAAAGCGAGCGGGCAGGAAAAGTTTGACAAAGTTTCCACGGCGGTTCAGCAGGCGCGGGGAAGGGCGAGGGGGTGGATCCCGGGAGGATGTGAGGGAACGTGCATGCGTATTGGCGTCATTGATGACGCCCCAAATTTTTCTTTTGAAAAAAGGGCACAGCCAATCAAACGCTAGGTAGGGCGGGGAAAGGACAACGTAGGGAGGGGCTATGGCGATGCTGTGTGAATGCGATAATGCTCGCCTAGCCTCTTGCCGATCGAGCCATGAGAAACGACTAAAAGTTCGGTACGTTTTAGTGGGGATTAGGGAAAAGCCTGCCTGGATCGCGGTGGGAAGATTTCAGTGCCCCGTGAGAAAAGGGCCATTGCCTCAAGTTTAAACCTTCATGTTTCATGGGCTGAGCAAGGTCCTCTAAGTGCTGTTCTAGGACATCTAACTATTGGACTGAGTGCCTGCTTGCTTCTCTTCCTCATGTCCATCCTGAACCCTGTGTAAAACAACTAAGGGAAAGAGCATGTGTTTGCCTCAACTTCTTGCCATTTATTTTTCATGTCTCCAGAAGGAATACTGTCCACCTCAACACAGGGAAGCAGAACACAGTTTACTATAGAGCTGAATCAGTCAGTGCAAGGCTAGCTAGAAATTACTTGTTAATTTTTCTTTCCTGTGGCTTATTATTCTCCTAGTCATTTCTTTTGAATCATATAATATAAATACTGCAATCTGGAAGTCTGGAGTCGACTCAGGGCAGAATCCAATTAAGCCCTTCTGCTGACAGAACTGTTTCTGTTGCGGGGGGAGGAAGAAGAGCAGGTCCCCTTTCCTATGTAAGCCACCACACACCTTCTGGATCTGTCCTAGAGGGTAGACCTTCTTGCGTAGATTTTTTTTGAGAGGCTGCAAAAGGAGAATAGGAGAAAAATCCCATCATACAAACTTAAGTCTGCTTGTGTGAGAGGGGATTCCAGTGTGAATAACGTGGCTACCTCATTATTATTATTATTATTATTATTATTATTATTATTATTAATTTGTATCCCGCCTCTCCATATGGATCAAGGCGGCGAACAACTTACAAATAGCATGTATTTCTATACATGCCCCCAACAAGCTGGGTACTCATTTTACTGACCTGCAGAAGGATGGAAGGCTGAGTCAACCTTGGAGCCCGGCAGGATTGAACTCACAACCTTGTGGCTTGCAGCACTGGCATTTAACCACTGCGCCACCAGGGCTCCCTTGGGGCTGTCTCCATGCCAGTGGCCTTGTTGTTCATCCCTAAAGCTAGTAGAAAGCTACTGGATAAGCCAGCAAGTCATAGTTAGCATTGAACCATGATGTAGAGACAAGGGTTCAAATCTTCTAGGCTGCATCAATAGGAATATGGGAGTATAGTTCCTAGGTCAAGAGAAAAAATAGTTCCACTCTATTCTGCTTTGGTCGGGCCCCACCTAGAATACTGTATCCAGTTCAGGGCACCATAATTCAAGAAAGATATTGACAAGCTGGAATGTGTCTAGAGGAGAGCGACCAAAATGGTAAAAGGCCTGAAAACTATACCCAATAAGAAGCAGCTTAAGGAGCTGGGTATGTTTAACCTGGAGAAGAGAAGATTAAGAGGTGACATGATAGCTGTTTTTAAATATTTTAAGGGATGCCATATAAAAGATGGAGCAAGATTTTTTTCTGCTGCTCCAGAGACTAGGACATGGAGCAATGGCTTCAAACATCCAGAAAAGAGATTCCATCTAAGCATTATGAAGAACTTCCTGACAGTAAGAGCAGTTCAACAATGGAATACATTGGGTCAGAGTGTGGTGGAGTCTCCTTCTTTGAAGGTTTTCGCAATTTGTCAGCAAGTCTTTGATTGTGTGTTCCTGGATGGCAGGGGGCTGGACTCAGTGGTCCTTGTGGTCTCCTCCAGCTCTATGATTCTATGAACAGTAACAACTGCACAACAGTGATGGGGGATGTGTGGTCCTCCAGACATTGCTAGACAGTAACTTCCATCAACCCCTGTCATTGGCTATGCTGGCTAGGGCCAATAGGAGTTGCAGTTCAACAGCTGGAAGGCCATACATTCCTCATCCTGGGCTGAAGTCTGTCCTCTTCTCCCAATTCTGGGTTCAGAGTGCCCAGATTTAAGATATGCAATGAGTAGCTGTTAAGTAATTAAGAAGAAAGCACTTTTGGCCCATTCTACCACATGAAGAAAAACAGGCCATGTGCGCAGGTGTGCCTGGACTCATATCTCTACACTTTTCCCCCCATCATATGGTACATATGGTATGTGAGATATTTTTGTACTGAGTCCTACAAGGTCCAAATGAGTGGATAAAGTCAACTCCCTCGAGACACTGCATTAGAACAAGAAAGAGGACAAAAGAAAAAAAACCAACATAATAGTTAAAACTGACAAAACAAAAGATTCAGAAATTTTACATGTGACACAGTTGTTGCTACTACTATCAGCATCATTTTATTCATTTATCTCTCTTCTTTTCCCCAATAATGGGAACAAGGTGACTTACAAATTATTAAAACCAGTACTAATTATTTTGTACCATTTTGTACTAACTTGGCTGGGGGGAATCATAACCTTTCAGAACCAAAAATCTCAGCAGCCCTTGCCAACAATGCCAACGGTAAGGAATGCTGGAAGTTGTGGTTCAACAGCATCTAGAGGGCTACATAACTCCCACCTCTGCCTTAAAGGGTGATATTCAGCATAATGGGAGAGTGGCTTCCCATTCACATAATGGGTCTTCCTTCCTTTTCACCACCTCAAGTCCCCCATGTTCCTTTCAGCTATATTCCAAGGGTCTCCCAGCCCTCTCAAGCAGACCTGAAGAAGAGCAGGACTGCAGTTGGGAGAAAGAATTCAGTCCACCGGGGAGACCCAGCTGAATACAACCCATATTGTTTTGCTGAATAAGACAACTTAATGTGGATTAACAGCCAGGTTAATCCACATTGCATTCAAATAATCCTCTTCTCAATAATTTTTCACATTTCAAGACAGTTCTTCCTTAGGGTCTTGAGCAAAAAAAAAAGTATTTCTGTTTAAGAAATTAGCTCTAGCAATGCAAAAACTTTGGGGATTTTTGCACATAAAGGAGATCTTGTTCAAATAAATTTTTCAATACATTTCAATAAAATTCCCCAAATGCTTTTTAAAAGAAAATCTCATGCTGGTTGCTCCTTTCATTTTATTTTGGCATTGTGTCCTAATGTGTGATACACTCATTCTTGTCAAGGACAAGAAAATTTGCAAGGATTCTCCACACCCCTATTTCCCAGTCCCACAAATTTTATACTGTCTAAGAATCTAGCTACTGAATCCAAAGCTTTACCTTCCTGATGGTGTTGTAATGATCCAACAAAGGTATTAATCAACCTTAAACAAAGATCACATGGTTAGTTTTCAGATTTTTACTTCCTCAACTGTGTAGGTTATCTCTGCGTCTTTTTGGTCAGAGCCTGCAGGTGGTCCACAAGGTGACAAATAGGCCAGCACAAAAATTGTTGATTTGTTTTTCTTCCCTGCTGTTCTGACAGTACGAACAGAGAAGGGGGATTCATACGCATCCTGCCAAATCTGGATGCCTGTTTTACCCTTTTTGGGGGTGGTCCATGGGGGATACTCTGATTTGCTCTAAAAATGCTAAAATTGGAGAAATTAACAGAGCACTGGCTTTTAACAATGTGGAGGGCAGGGCAACACCTAGAAAGATCTTTTAACCCAATGTCTATGGAGTCACATCATCAAAGAACCAGGCTAAAAGTTCATTCAAGATATTTTATTAGAAAATATATTCAAACACACTCACTCAGAGTCAAACACGCACACAAGGACTATCAAAATGGAAAGAGGTGAAAACTGACAGGGGAAAAGTGGAGGGAATGTGCAGAGGGGTAATACTGTACCTGTCCAGAAGTCTTCAGCTGGAAAAAGACAGGTGGAGAGAAAAAAACAGCATAGGGGAGGAGCTGAGGGGAGCTGTTACCACGGTTCTGACATGCCTGGTGATAGCACTAGATATCTCTTGATATCAAACTTATTTGGCCTTCACTTGACCTTTCTCTGCCACCCTGCTCCACGAGTTTGCAAGGGCCACCGGACAAGCACGTAAACAGGCGCAGCCGGTAATGGTTGGACATTCCAATCCTCACTTAGGCAGGCAGATTAATGCCACTCCGTTGCTTCAGGGACCATTTCTTGCAGACACACCTTGCTTAAGCGCGACTCTACGCAAAGATGCTCGGCTGAGAGCTGGCACTTTCTTTATGCTGAGCCATTTGCATACTGGCTATACTATTGTCGTCCAGCGCTAAGCTCATCATGTAAAACCTGACCTTTTCCAACGCTTTTGTCCCGCTCCAAATTCTCTTTGATCTCACCGAGCATGGCATGGCTTGTAGGCACAATCCACCCTATAAACCCCCCCCCTCAATTCTGAGTCCTCCTCAGATCGCTCCTGAGTTTCATCCAGCCTTGCTGTCGGTTTGTCCAGAGAGCTCCCCTCAGCAAACCGCGCTGAGCTTTCCTCCCTGCCATCCTCCATTTCTCTCCAGGACTATGAGAAAAGGTGTCGTATCACCCGTTTCCCCCGAAAACTCTTATTTCTAATTTCCTAGTTAGCTGTGTGCTTGTGGTGTCTTTTTTGTTGTTTGTCCTTTAATAAAACTATTATTTTTACTATTTTAAAACCTTGTCTGACTGCTCTACTGATCTGACGCTGTAGACATAGGGTTAAAGATCCCAGCTAAAGTTACCCTGCCTCTCGTTAACTTAAGAGAGTGCTCGAGTTTAATTTCCCCATCTTGTGCTTTAATTTGGTTATTTGGGCATCCCTCCCGGGACCCCACAATACAGGGTAACAGAGCCTCAACCGACAGAATGACAGCCTGTGAGTCACGTCTGGGAGAACTCCAAAATGGAGTCCAAAAAAGGGGTCTAATTATAGGGCCAAACATGCATTGGGGGCAGACCCTCTTCCCGGAAAGAATAATGGCCAAAACTGGAGGATAATGGAGGTGTGATATCCACCTGATGGCCGCATGATAGTTGCACCAGGTAACTAGAGCTTGCTTTGATATGCCTTGCTTTGTTCCAAGCATTCGGGGAGGGGTGGGGAATCAGGCAACCTCCCCAAAGCATTGTTGTGCTGACGGCCCATTACCTATGCCTACGTGCCTTTCTGAGGTTTCCTATGGAGACGTGACAGGGGAAGTTTCGAGTCTTTGATCTTTTGTCCGATTGCCAGCCTGACTGTCTTCGCTATATGCTATATGAACATCCCTTATATGTTCAGTGAATCTGTGAGGGAGAAACAAGATGGTGCAGCTCTTAAGTAAGAAATGTTTGGACCCTGCATAGATTTGATTCCACTATGAATTGCAAGCCATGCTGTGGGGGTATGAGCTCATAGCTTTGAGGGCAATAAGAAAACAAATGCAATGGATGTTGTGGAGGCTATGACTCTCCAACACAGAGAACCTGGTTTTCTACTCCATTTACCCAAACATCTCTATCCTATCCATTTCAGGAAGGAAATTGTAACATGTTATGAGAATAGCTGTTTCCTCAGCTACAGATGTGCCCAACAATTCTAGTTTTCTTCAGAGCACTGGAGAATACAAATACATATGCAACAATTCATACGAATGCCCATGCTTTTGCAGCTAGACAGCCTCCGTGACCCAGCAGGGAGCAGTGGCTTTAGCGTTGCACTGCAACTCCAGAGACCAGGGTTTGAATCCTGGCTCAACCATGGAAACTCATTGGGTAGCCTTCAGCAAGTCACACACTCTCAGCTTCAGAGGAAGGAAAAGCAACCCCCCTCTGAACAAATCTTACCAAGAAAACTCCAAGGAAGGTTCACTTTAGGGTTACCATAAGTCAGAAATGACCTGAAAACACAAAGTGCGCATGCATGCATGCATGCGCGCGTACACACACACACACACAGAGCCTCCATGTGGAACTGCTTCATCTCTTGTAACTGGTGCTCTGTTTAAGGCAGGAGGGGGCAAAGCGTGCCCTCCAGATGTTAATGCACTGATACGCCCAGCATTTATTACCACTGGCTATATCTGATGAAAGTTTTAGTCACACAAGACCTGTAAGGTCTCATCTTGTCTACCCTGATCTAAAAGCTAGTCAGGAATGTCCCTTCTGCACACTAAATGCAGGAAGTGGGTAAGAATAAGGGCAAGGATAATGACAACCAGCTTTAACAAGAACAAAAAATCAAAACAAAGAGTAAACCAAGTCCCCAAAGGGTCAATTTACTATTTTAAACTTTCATGTCCGTTTTGCCCAAAAACATTAGATGCTTGATATCTTTTAAAAACCATGAGCTTTATTTTAAAAGGAAGTTTAAATCTAGGGTACTGGTGTTCTTTTTTTTCTTTTTTTTTTTAATTTTGCACTCTGTTACGACTGGAACCTCTCCAGTTCCATGTGTGTGAATCAGCCATCTCCCAACATGGTGCTCACCAAATGTATTGCATTAATACTTCTAGCACCCCCAACTTCACCCCCATTGAAGAATGGGAATAGGGCTGATTAAAGTTATAGTCTGACACATCTGCAGGGCTTCCAATTAGAGAAGGTTGGGATGAAATAAACATAAACATATAGTTAACTACATAGAAAGGAAGCAATCATTAGCTGTACAGAAGAGATAAAACTTAGCTGTTCAAGCTTGGTACACTTATTTTTTTAAAGTTCTTTTTCACAGCTGTTGGGAACCCTGTGCTCTAAAACCAGGAGGGTCACACTTCAGGTTTGTGAGCTCTACATTATGTTTTTACTAGTTCCACAGGACTGACCAACTGGAGACCAGCAGGTGCAGAATGGCGCCTAGCAGATGGATGCAAAATGACAGCAAAAGCAATGGAACTAGTTATCTACTGCACTCTGTGATGACTGAGAAAAGAAAAGAAAATCCCACAGGAATAAATCAGAAGATACAGGGCTCTCACAGTCTAATGTAGGGGAAAGTGAGAAAAAGGGGTTTTTACTGGTGTGATCAATCAATCAATTGGGAGTCCAAAAGTTTTTGCTGTCCAGAGCAAAACTTGGAAAAGTTACCTTTTAGAAATATAGTTCCAGCCCGTATGTCCACCAAGTCAAAAAAGTATCTTTTCCAAACTCTGGCCTCAATCCACTTTCTCTCTTGTCCTGTTCTAAATTGCATCTGGTCACCTTTTTTAAAAAACTTGGTTCTTTCGCAGCTTGGTTTTCAATGTTCCCTGTGGATCCTAAAAAGAGAAGAACATTGCAGTACACAAAGGCTATGCCCCCAATCTGCCAACACAGATGTTCCCTGGCATCAGTTCCATGTGAACCACAAAGGGCCTTAGTACGGAGCTAATTCTCAGTGGGCCAGGATCCTGACAGGACAGCATTAATGGGCTTTTGTAATCCAGCCTATGATTACAGATAGGCAGCTGAAAATAAGAGGTCACCACAATCAGCCAGCATACAACCAACTCACTCCTCAGAGTGTTTCCTTTTACAGTAAACTACCAATTGCAATGCAATAAAAAAGGACTCTGTTGATAAAATTGTTTTGTAACCTTGTTATGAAATAAATTGGCTGGATCACAATAAGTATATGGCCAAACTATTACTAGGAAGTTTCAAAGTGGTAGAAATATATCTCCCAAAGAAGGAGATTAAAATATATATGAGTACTTTAAAGTAGGCCTAAATACCCTAAGGGTACCAGATCCCATCTAATTCTGGAAGCTAAGCAGAATCAGCCCTAGTCAGCACTTGGAAGGGAGACTGCCAACAAACACCTGGTGCTGTAGGCTATATTTCACAGGATGGAACTGGTAAAACAAGTATTTTGAGTATTCCTTGCCTAAAACCCTATGAAATTTATTGGATGTCCGTAAGCAGACAGGCAACGAAGACACATACACACTTTAAAGGAACAGAGAAACCTGCAGAGCAGGACTGGGTTTGGGGGCAGAGGATGCAGAAAATGTCCACTGAAAGGGAATCTGTTCAACAATCCACACAAGAGAGGAAACAAAACAGTACAAACAGTTCATCAAAACTTGCAAATCTAGAAGCACTGAGTTTTGTAGAAAGTATTGGGTTAACATTTTTTTAAAAAAACTTACAAAAAGATCTACATCATCAGTTCTTCAACACAAGGGTGTGTCTAATTAGATCCATGACTACAAGGTTATCATCTTACATGACGTGGGTACATCAGGCATGCAAGCAGTGCATTAAACTTGTGAAATTGGGCTATGTTACCCTGTATGTTGGGGGTCCCAGGAGGGGCACCCAGATAACCAAATAAAAACACAAGTTGGGGGAATTTAACTTGAGCACTCTCTCAGCTAAACGAGAGGCAGGGTAACTTTAGCAAAGATATTTAACCCAATGTATACAGTGTCAGGTCAGAGAGTGGCTAGACAAGGTTTTGAAAGTAACAAATAATATGTTTATTAAGAACAAGCAACACAAAAGACACAACAAATACTAACTTAGAAATAGAACTGGAGAGCTTTGGGGATGGGTAATACGACACCTGGTCTCGTAGTCCTGGAGAGAAAGACGGGGTTCCGGGAGAGATAGCTCAGTGGGGTTCGCTGACAGGAGTTCCTTCAGACTACCGGCAGCAAGGCGGGATGGAAGTCCAAAGTAGTCTGAGATGGTTCCAAAAGTGGGGACTTTTTATAGGGTGGATTTTACCTACAAGCGATGTTATGCTCGGTGAGAACAAAGGGAATTTGGAGCTGGACAAAGGATTCAGAAAAGGTCAAGTTTTGCATGATTACCTTAGCGCTTAAAGACAATAGCGTGGCCAGTACGTTGATGGCTCGACATAAAGAAATGGCTTGGCTCTTGGCTGAGTGGCTTTGTGTGGATATGCGCCAAGCAGAGCCAGTTTGCAGGGAGGTTTTTCCCTAAAGCAACAGAGAGGCTTAAGTTGCCTGCCTGAAAGAGGTTTGGAATGTTTACCCATTAATGACCGCGCCCTAGATGTGCTTGTCCTGAGGACCTCTGCAAACACGTGAGTAGGGTGACAGAGAAAGGTCAAGTCAAGCAAAGGCCGAATTATTTGATATCAAAAGGATATCTAGTGCTCTCACCAAACATATCACAACCGTGATAACAGCTACACATACTTTTTAAAGAAATTTAAAAAAAATATCAAATCCATTGTTGATGAATGCCAATCAGGGGGGACATGAAGGCTCCTCTTATTTGGGCATGTCATTTGGTTCAGAAATGCTCTGGACATAGATCAGGGGTGTAAATTGTGTGTGTATGTGCCCTTATGTCGCCTGTCAACTTATGGCAACCCCATGAACTTCACAGGGTTTTCTGAGGCAAGGACTGTTCAGAGGTGGTTTTGCCAGTTCCTTCCTCTAAAATCCAGCTTACAACACCTGGTATATCCACCTTAAAGGACAAAAGGAATCCAGTGACACTTAGGAGTTGCTGGGAAGAAATTTCTGACATAAGCTTTTGTGAGCTCAGCCTATTTCATCATATTCATCTTTACATTTTTTTAACGTTAAAACAGACTAACATAGTTATCTCTGTGACTACGGTATATCCACCTAATTACTTGATAAACAACAACTTAATACTCCCCTCCTGCCCCCTTAAAAGTAGCTGTGTGATTTTACAGCTCAGAAAATTTTGGTCTTCCAGAGGGAATTAACTATAAACCCCAAAAACCCCAGCCAGAGATTAGAGAAGTTGTCTTCCAAAACATCTGGAAGACCCAAACTTCCCTTGCTCTAGTGTTGTATGAAAGGACTCCTGGCTTTCACTCAGATAAAGATCCTGCAAAGCAACTCTCAGACTCACGACGGGCAACTCTTTTGCCTTGAAGTTCAGCATGCAATGACTAACAAGTCCTGGGAATGTTCATTTTTTTTTCTCCTTCCAGATGTCTCTAATCATTTCCTAGATAATATTATGTTATTGGAAAGGATTGTGAAATCATTGCAGCTGCTGATTCTAGCAAACTCCTAATCACTTTGGTCTTCCTATAAAAGTAAATCTCTGTATGTTTTCAGTGTTCCAGGAACTATAAAGGACTTGAAGAAGATAGTGACCATCCTTCTGGTTTCTTTGATTTTCCAAGTGTTTCTTTCCTCAGCTAGAAATAAAGCTACCCAGTTTGGCTACTCTTGACAGCTCTTTGTTTGTTCCAATACTTAATTTACCTTCACAGGGTGACAGGGGAGAGACTTCCTGAGAAACTCTCAGCCATCTTCCTGTAGATGGACTTTGAGCAGACCTAACTTTATATGGGCCAAGGCATCATATTTTCAAGTGGGTAAGCAAATTTTCTTCTAGTGCCTCTTGTCTACACTATCACTTTCCTTCCCCTATATATATTTTCCCCCACCTTCCCTGATGAAGAAGCCTGTGAACTTTGAAATCTAGTACAATCAATTCTGTGCCTTTTTGCCTGGCCTAATGAAAGTATTGCTACAATACAGAGTCTGGAATTTCCTTTTAATAGTCGTTCATCATAGGAAGAACATATGGATATTAACTTGCAGTGAGAGCAACAGTAGGAATGAACTGGAAAAGAGAGAAGGGCCCCAAGAGAGAGAAGACCTCAGAACTGATGAAGAATGAAGTCATTTAGAATAGATGATGAATCACCATTAACTGGAAACCAAGGCTTGGACAACAAAACCAAGAGTTTTTTTGAAATTGTTTAGTCTGAATGAAACCCCTTGAGTATTGTCTGGGTTCAGATCCTCACTCAGTTAGGCAACTCTCTGGATTGTTATTAATGGTGATCAGGTTGCCTTAGATTTAGAGGGATCCTGAGAATGAGAGGTCTCCAAGACACTCTTTTGCCAGCAGCCCTGGGCAGGCTTTGGGCCAGGGCTTCCTTAATTGAGGCCATTTCCGCACTAGCCTGTTATAGAGCTATTATTCCACTTTCAACATCCTATGGAATCCTGGGGTTTGCAGTTTAGGGAAGGGCCTCAAAGCACTATAACAGGCTAGTGCAGAAATGGCCTGAATCAAACCACCTGTAAAGCACTCTTTTTTCCCCTACTGCCTCCCATTTTATTTAGCATGTTTCTAATGAGTCATGTCCTTTCATGATATGGCCAAACCATTAAGGCCTCCGCTTGATCATTTTGGCTTCTAGGGAGGGTTCCAGCTTGACTGCCTCTAGGACCCATTTACTGATCATTTGGACTGTTCCTGATATCCACAGAACTCTCTTCCAGCACCACCTTGCAAATAAGGCCATTTCCGCACTAGCCTGTTCTAGCGCGATGATTCCACTTTCAACCTCCTCTGGAATCCTGGGGTCTGCCGGCGGGCCCCTCCCGAAACTGCAGACCCCAGGATTCCAGAGGAGGTTGAAAGTGGAATCATCGCGCTAGAACAGGCTAGTGCGGAAATGGCCTCGATACTCCCAGACCCCGCTTCACGTCCTCTTTCAGTCCGCGAGGCGCGCACGCTCTCTCAGCCCAACCTACTACCTTACAGGGTTGTACCCAAGATAATAGTGACAGGGCCTTATTTGCTGTACCGAAGTTGAGATAAATAAATAAACAGGAGTGTTGTTGTTGTTGTTGTTGTTTTACCCACCCGGTCCTAACACTCAGCCCGGGGACCTAAGAGCTGATGCCAGCCCACGCGAGCGTCTCTGAGCCCACGCAGAGCGCCTTCTCCCTTTTCCCTTCAGGCCTCTTCCCTGCCTCCGCAAATTTCTCCGAGGGCGCAACGACAGTCCCACGCGGCGGCTGCGCCACGGAGATCCCGCAGGGAAAGGTTCGGGAGCCATCCAAACAGGCGCCGGCGTCCTCGGTCCAAACAAATCGAAGACGAGGGGGAGGCTCAGCGCCTCCGCGGAGCCGAGGGAAGCCCCGCCGAAGCACCCTCGGCCGCCGGGCGCAGGGCGGGGAGAGGGGGAGAAGGCTCCGGCTGCCACGGGGGCGTGGCGCGGCGAGCCGGGCGGCTTCCCCGCGGCCGGGGCTGCCATTGGCTTCTCCTGGCGGCGGAGGCTGGGCGCACGGCGCGGCCGAGGCGGGTGGGAGGGAAAGTTGTTGCCTGCGCCATGCAGGTCTCACTCGGCGCCGGAGTTTGCTCGGGGCCGGCTGGAGGGAGCGCCCGGCGGAGGCAGGTAAGGCGCGGATCCCGGCGACGGGGCATCGCCGCGGCCACGATCCGCCGGAGGCAGGGTGCCTGCAGAGGTTGCTTGGGTTAGGCGGAGAGGCTGCAACCACGCACCCGGTGATCCCCCAGCTCGCCCCCCGGGCGCGCAAAGAAGGAACCTGAATTCCTTGCAGGTAGCAGGCCGCGATCCTGTAACAGTTTGGTCCCGTCCGGGGGCTTTGCTCTCCTCTGGACATCCTTGCTCGGAAGGAACGGGAGTTTGAATGGGCTTCCTCGCCGGTAAAGGCGGGCGCGGGCGAAGGCGGAGAGGGGGAAGCCTGGAAAGGGGAAGAGAGCGCCCGGGGAAGCGCGGGGCTTTCCGCTCGGGCAACAAAGCGGCGGCGCTCGCGGAAACTTGGAAAATTGCACCGTCCTAAGAGGGGAAAAAAATTGTGCTGGGTTTCGTTCTCTCGCCCCCGAAGGCAATATGGTTAAACTCATTTGTCTTTTAAAAAGGTGCTTGCGAAAGAATGCTGGGACCGATTCGGTACGGATTGAGGAGGGCTTTTTGCGCACTAGCCTGTTATAGCGCGATGATTGCCATCCGACCCCTCCCGAAACTGCAAACCCCAGGATCCCAGAGGAGGTTGAAAGTGCAATCATCGCGCTATAACAGGCTAGTGCGGAAATGGCCTTAAAGAAGTTGTTTCTGGTGATCCATTCTTCTGTTCAAAAGGTTAAAGAGTGGAAACTTCCTACAGTCCTGGCGTTCAGATGGGGTTGAAAAGGATTTAAGGGAATAAGTCAATACAGAGCTGCAAATGCTTTTAAACATTTCAGTATCTTAGCAAGGTTTATTATCCACCACCAGAAAATAACTTGAATTAAGAAAGGAATCCTTAAAACTCTGATCAAAACTTAGAAAAATGGGTTAATAAGCCACAACTTATTTGGGATTGCAAAAAAATATATATGTTGTTGTGTCCCTTCAAATCTTTTCCAACTTAATGGCAATCCTAAGGTGAATCTACCATGGGGTTTTCTGGGGCTGAAAGTGAGTGACATGCTTGTTGGGTTTTGGTGACCAAGCAGGGAATCCAACCCTGGTCTCCAGGGTCCTACTCTAATATTCAAACCACTACACCATTCTGGCTATCAAAAAGATACATATTTGGGGATTATTTTTATTTTCAGTTTGCAGTGACTTGAAGAGGGCATTGAAATGGGTAGGAATAGTGAAGTGCACTGATTAAATTGTGCATGTCCGTATGTCTCCATTGGGTGTCCAAAAGCTAGGACTGGGTGTCCATTTGGATGTGCACCTGTGACTTATAAATGCCTTGTGATTGACGGCACCACAAGGTGGTTGGAGTGTGCCGTATGAAACAGATGGGATCTTGACTTCTGGCTGCAGAAGATTTTTGTGGGTGGTGGGTGGCTAGGAAACAGATATTTGTGAAGTGAATGTATAAGAAAACTATCACACTGTCCCAGAGGAGGGTCACTTTAGCACAGTGTTGTGTTTTAAGCAAGGGACAGGCAGATGCCTAGCGGGGCATGAAGCTGATGGCAATCCTGTTTGTCTCCAAAATCTAGAATTCAGAGGGACACCTTCTTTTTTGGGGGGGGGGTGAAGAAGGGAAAGGGAAAAGAAGGGAAAAGTTCAGACTCCTGAACTTTCATCAGATGTGGGAAGGCTTACAGAGATTGATCAGAACTCTTGCAAGGTAGGGAAAAACAGGAAAATCCAAACAGACTTATTTCTCAGGCAGCATGGCAGCCCTGTTGTCTAGTGAAAAGGATGGGATGCAAATACACAGGGAGTGTTTGATCAAAGCCATCCCAAGCCCAGACTGTTCTTCTCAGATGGGCAACTCAGTTGTTCTACTCAAGAAGGGTGGGCTGGTTTTTGTCTTTTGGGAGGCTTTGCAAGCCTGCTCTAGGGTGAGAGGAATGGCCTTGAGGACCACAAATTTGTGTCAGAAGAGGAGGAAGACTGAGAACGAAGACTGGTTTTGTTGGGACATGATGCAAATTGTTTCTCTGATTTCCATCCTCCTTATTTTCTTCTCCTTTCAGAGCTGGCCAGACTTGAGAAGGAGGAAAGGAAGGACCTCAAGATCTCTGAGGCGAGGGGAACACTAGAAGAAAGTACCTTGGACACTTGAGGAGCAGTTCTCATCTGCACTTCAGTGTCATTGCTGCTGCTGCATTAACGTGATCTATACTGGGGAGGAAAGGAAGGGCTTCTTTGGCTCCTTCCTTTTGCCAGGGACATTGAATGTACCCAGAGGTGAACCTTTCTTTCTGGGCTTTCTTTCTCTTGCCTCCCCCGCTTGACACAAGTGCCAACATCACAACTGATCTAAGAGACAACAGAGAGTGCCTGGCAGGAGAAACGACAGTGTGAGTGCATCTCCTGGGAGAGGCGGTGATGCTGGGGTGCTCTATCTGGGGCTGTGCACCCCCCACACCAGCCGGGGAAAGAAAGGGAGCCGGGTGGCTTGAACTGCTCCTCCTCCTCCTGCTCATTTTCTCAGGCTGGGTTTTGACTCAACAGCCCGCCCGTTGCCCTGAGCTTTGCGAGTGCTCTGAGGCAGCCAGGACAGTAAAGTGTGTCAACAAGAACCTGACGGAGGTCCCGCTAAACCTGCCTCCCTACACCCAGAACCTCTTCCTCACTGGCAACCGCATCCAGCACCTTGCTGCTGGCACTTTCCTCTCCGAGCCCCGCCTGGAGCTCAGCAGCCTTAACCTGAGTGGCAATCAGCTGGAGCGGGTGGATGCGGAGGCTTTCGCTGGGCTGTCCGGCTTGAAGCGCCTGGACCTGAGTGACAACACCCTCATCTGGATCAGTCCTGAAGCCTTTGGCAATGCCAGCAGCAGCTCTTTGGAGGACCTGAACCTACGCAACTCCCTCTACAACGCCAGCAAGGTGGCAGCCATTGCTGAGCTACTCCAGAAGGGGACCCTCCTGAACTTGACCCGCCTGGACCTGTCCAATAACAACCTGCTTTACTTGCCAGCCAGCATCTTCTCCGTGCTGCCCAACTTGCAGCAGCTGGACCTGCACAACAATTCCCTGGTGGGCTTGCATAACATCTCCTTCTGGGGCCTCCGCCAGCTGCGGAGCTTCAACCTCGGGGACAACTCCCTCAAGCACCTGAGGAATAGCACCCTCGTGCAGCTCCGCAGCCTCCCCTGGCTCTCCAACCTTAACCTCAGCCACAACACTTGGGTCTGTGACTGCAACATCGAGGACATGGTGAACTGGCTGAAGGAAAGCAACCAGGTGGAGACCAAAGAGTCTCTCAAGTGCTCTTCTCCTGAGGAGAAAGAGAACAGCTCCTTGGTGAGCCTTGATTTCTCAGACCTGAATTGCCCTGAGCCGATGGATGACCAGACTCAGCTGCAGACTTCTTACGTCTTCCTTGGGATAGTTTTGGCCCTCATTGGTGCCATTTTCCTCCTGGTTTTATACTTGAACCGAAAAGGGATCAAAAAGTGGATGTACAATATCAGGGACGCCTGTAGAGACCACATGGAGGGATATCACTACAGGTATGAGATCAACGCTGATCCCAGGCTGACGCACCTCAGCTCCAATTCAGATGTCTGAAGAAGCTCTCTGTGGGGGAAGGCAGGCCCAGCACACAATAGCAATGCATGAGATGTAGACTATTAGCTTTTATCCCCTCAGTCCCCACATGCTTGCTACCCCTTGTTACACCTTAGAGACATCACAGACTTATGTGTGCTGTGCAGAGAATTATGCCTACCTGTGCCACAAAACTCACATGTTGTTGTTGTTGCAATTATGGTTATGGTTGTTATTGCTCACAAGTCAGTTATGCATGGTAAAAGCCTGTAAGGTTTTTTTAAGAAAAAACTCCATGTTGCTGTCTCCTTGCCTGTTTGCTTTGCAAGTTGCTTCCTTGCTTGAAGATTTCTCAACATCTAAAACAATAATAATAAAGGGGGGTGTTTTTTATCTTCCTCTTCCTAATGTTCCTAAACCACAAAAGCATGCATATCAAGAAGTTAGAGTACCATTCAACAAAGGCTGCCTCTCACTTTGATGGGGAGAAATGTTTTATCCGTCAGTACCAGTTTGGGTTTTTTGTGCAGCCAAAGTGCGAAAACTTCTGTAGACTACATATGTATTCAGAACTCACCTTTTTAAAAAGTTCTTTGTAGAAAGAAAAAATAAAATAAAATCCAAGCATGCAAATACTCGATGATTTTGCACAGTGTAGGGGGAAACTAACAATCTCTATACTGTTTTACTATTGATAAAAGGCACAAGCACTTGCAATTTACATGAAAACAGGATTTTTTTAAAAAATGCAAAAGGAAACATAAACCATATAAACTGCATATGAACTGAGTTTAAACTGATAAATAAATAAATATTCTTACAAGAGCATCTGTTTTTAGAAGTTTGCTATTTTAATATTCTAGTCTGAAAATGAAGCACAATATAGAATTAACACAGTTGCTAATGTGATAAACTCATTTTTTCCTTAAAAAATATTTGGCAAATGCCAAATACTTCATTTATTAAAATGTTTGCTTGAAACATCTTTGCCAATGTAGATTATCTCTCAGAGAGAGTATGAAGATAAGAAGTTATTCTGATTTGAACTTGTTTATTAAATTGCATGTGAATGGCCATCTCTTTCATTATACATGTGTCATTTTTCATATTCTGTTCTAAAGAATGCTATTAAATGTACAGATGAGAATATGTTAAATTGCTGCTGTAGTTCTCAATGGATAATTCTGAAAACAGATACTGCTATTGTTGGGCTTTACTGCCGAGTAATGGGAATGACATGTCCAACGTTGAACATTTATATAGTGCAATCCTGACTATATTTACTCCAAAGTAAGGTGCAGTGAGTTTTATAGGGCTTACTTCCAGATTCACATGCATAATCTTAGGTTTCTGTGTATTTTAGTGGGAGAGAATTAGGTGTATGTTTAATTCCCTCCTATTGAAGTCAGCTGACCTTAAAATGTGCTTGACTGGATTGCACCTGATGAATCTGATGATGAAGTAATAGGCTGTGGTTATAAGTGCAAATATGGCTTTACTCTATCCATGTTTTCTTGCAAGCAAGTCCGACTTAATACAGTGGCTTGCTCTCAGATGCACATAGAACTTCAGCCTGACTGGCAAGTTCTGTCAATGTGTCCTTGGCCTTAGTTTTCACAGACAGTAGATGAAGTGGTAAAGTATGGGTGCTTCAGGTTCATGACAGGCTCACATGAGTGAAAATGCTCCTATGTGCTCTCCCATACACAAAACTATCATTGGGGGAAATGATTCTACGTTAGCATAACCCTCAGTATGCCAGGTTTCTGTGTTTAGGGGCAGGGGAGTTGTTTATATCTTTTATTTTCAACACTGTGAGCATTCAGCCTTGTGAACTTGCCCCACAACCTGAAGTCTCAGATAGCCCACTCAAAAACCCAGTCTGCTGCCTCATGCGTATGAACACGAGGCCGAAGTCGTGAGTAAATGTGCTCAGATTTCTTTGGAGGGGCAACTGCTTGTAATCTCAGTATTAAACTGAAGAGATTATTGAGAAGTCAAATTTTCAAATTCTGTAAATATACTCAATGATGTGTACAGCAAACCTCCAATCTACTTGGGATACAGTGTCATATAGACACATGCGTGAACATTTTTTCTGCTTTTGACCTATGCATGGCTACAGCTGTATGTAACTTGTGTTACAAACTTTTATAAAGGAAAATTCCTGAAAATCACAGTATCACATGTACTTTGCTGCTAACATTGTGATGACGCAGGATACCTAGTGAATATGTTGTTCTTATAAACAAATAGGAATGCCTAAAATGTGATGCCAATCAGCTCTTAACAGAATTCTTAACATTTCAAACTAACTGCTTTATCAGTTTTTGATTAAGCTGCATAGTATGTCCAATACTTGATAATAAAACATGAATAACTTACTGTAGCAACTCAACACAGCAATGCATGGTTATGTGAAAATAAGTTCCAGTGTTCCTGTGTAACTGCAAATAGAGTTTGTAATCTAGTGTTCGTCTTTCAAACTTCTGTAAGACCTTAACTTTACAGCTGCCATCATTTTCAGTGGCCATAAAGCTTCCCCATCTCATTTTAGGAGATACTAACTTTCCACTTTTATTAACTTGGAAATTTTTATTCTAAGATCAACACCATATTTTAGGGACCAAGGGAAAAAGTGTCTATGCTAAAGGCATGTTTTAGCTTTAAAGATATACTTATTCTACCTATCATCACATTGTTATGATTCTAATATAAATATTACTGGTATACACTATTGGCCATCTAATGTTTCAGTGCAGCAGGACTCAATTAACAATAATGTTAAGGACAGGGTAATTGTTGAAGATACTAGCTCTGCTCATAATTCCAGATTTTGCTGTCCTTCCTGATTAATTCCTGTGCTGATGTTTTCATTTCCAGAGAGCATTAAACACCAAGTGGTTTTTGGTTCCAGTGTTTGCTCTTCTACACAATAATGCAATGTAAAGTTTAGATTGCCCTATGTAAAACATGTATCAGGCAAACAAATGCATCTGTGAGCAGAATTTAAAGAGACAGGGAAACATCTTGTTGAATAAAGACTTTGAATAGTGTTGTATGCCACAATATGCATAGGTGGTTTGGATGGCTTTGAATTAAATAGTCTTTCATTAAAACACTCAGCAAATGTACACTTTCTAATGAATAAATATTGCTTTTTTTTTGCCAATACCTGCCAGACTGAAAAGAGAATAGTTTTTTGAAATGACCCAAAATGTTTGTCTCATTAAAGAACTGTTCACTTCCACTTCAGAGGAAAGTCCTATCTGTTATTTTGCTGTGCACTTCTTAATATATGATGCATTTGTTTATTGTATTGTACCCAGATGTGTTTGACAAATAGTAGTTAGACTGATATTTTATACAACATTATCTATTTTTATAGAAAGCTTTGTTTTCTTGTTGTATAACAGGATGACAATATACAGAGTATAATTCTTGGAAAAGATGTTCCTATTTTTCCCTCAAAGTACAGTTAGAAATGATTTATTTATGTCTTTTTTTTCCTGGAACTTGTTTTTTCCAATGCGGTGGCTGTTCAGCAAGTTGTGACACGGTGAATATTTCTTTGACAGGTTTATAAGAGGTTTATAAGGTGTGTAATGTCAGACTGGCAAGGGAGGGTTTTTAAAAAGGCTTTTGGAGAATCTTTATACCACTTGAGATAAATCAAGTTAAAGAAATCAGATTCGTTTGTTAATTGGAATTGTCACATGCAAAAGCATGGCTGATATGTATGGCATTAAAATGCCCAAGTCCCTGTTCTTAATAAATGTTCACTGTTAAGGTGATTTGCAATAGGATAGAGCTAAATTCCATTTTCATAGTTTCACAGTGTTGGAAAGTGTATCTGAGGCAAACTAAACCATGACCAACAGTGGCAACTATTTTAATAGTCTGCACCTCTTCAGGGCAACCTGAAGGATTTGACAAATTATTCTGTGTGGGGGTTTTTTCTAAATATTTACCGCCTCTTCAAATTAAATTCATTAAATCTGCTGTGCCGTGTCCTGCACTCATGAACTGTTTTGCTGAGATACGCACCCATCAGTTCTTCTGCTGGGATAATAGGTCAGGTAGCATCCTATAATTAGCAAAGAAGTATGGCAGTGCCCTGCCTGATGTGTTGTAAAATACCATCTCTGCATAAACTCAAAGATGAGGATTCGTCTAATGATGGGGGGAGAAGGTTGGCCATACCAGTAATTCTTAGGACACTGTATCCAAAGCCAAAGACGGGCCCTTTGCCCAGCTCTCTTTTCATGGCATTAACAGGTATTCTTGTGCAGAACTGACTCACACTAGGGAGGGCCTGCACTGTTGTTATAGATGCCTGCTCTGTTTGTATTGGGTGATCGCAAGCCCTGTCCAAAACAAAGTAATTTCCTCCCTTTAATTTTTTAGACTTGAGGTCTCTCTCTCTCTCTCTCTCACACACACACACACACACAAGTTTTACTCCAGTGGTGGTAAGAAAAGGAGTGCCATTAAATAAAATTCACAAGTCCTGTTGTGATTCCTCTACCCATTTTTTAGCCAAATTTTGACTTCTCTTGTCATCTTGCAGGAGACAGCAACAGGAGGATAGAAGAGATTGGTAGTTGGTTTATACCAAGTTAATTGGTACATATTGTCCACACAGATAACACTTTCTCCAAAATTTCATATTGGGTTTTTTTTCCTGACCCTGGAGTTGCTGTTCTTACTGTTTTTGTATAATGATATTTATTTCTGTCCCATCTTTTTTTGCCAGCAATTGCACACAAAACCTTTTTGTATGAAAAATATCAACTCTTTCATGGAGAGACACCCCTTCACAAGGCTTGTTCTTTTGTAATTTGATCCATGCCTGTGACTTGCTCCCCTATGATTCCTCTTTAGTTTGTTTCTTTCCGAGAGTACTAATTGTACCCACATAATTACAGTTTGGATTACTGGATTATAGATTCCCGGTCGATGGCTGTTCTAGCAGATACTGAATAAAGAAGCTGCATTTAGATGCAGCAGTTGTTCCGAGTGCTACACTTGCCCTTCTTCCAGGCTCCCACCATGGTGAGGAATGGAAGGTGGGCAGAATCTGCTGGCTCTGAAAAGCGTACATCTTTCTCCAAAACCTTTTTCTTTTTTCATCTTTTTCCTTTTTCCTCCTTCCACCACCCGGCATAGAGCACCAACAGTATTTTGGCCCTTACATCCACATCTTTATTTTACTTACCAGCTTTGCCATAGTTTCCACCCTGCCTGTGTGCTCTGACATCGTTCTGCCCCTTAGAGAAAGAGAAAACCCACATGTCAATAGGCTCTTAATAAGATCTCATTATGAGCTAGCAATATGAAAGTTCTCTGTTTATTTTTTTAACCTCTCACTCAAAATTTGATCCTCACCCCCACCCCGTTTGTCCCTGATCTGTTGCCAACGAACTGGATAAGCAGTTGGCTTGGCTGCCGCTAGATGTTTATATATTTTGTTTTAATTTCCTCTTAAGTCATGACATTTAAGGAACTCAGTCAAAGCTGGTGGTGGGATCAAAACCTAACTCAATTTTTTCTTTCTTTCTTCGGCAGTTGAATGCTCTCACGCTACAACAATAACTCTGTGCATGTGAGGAAGGAAAATGAGACTGGGTAAGAGAACATTTTCAATCCCAGGCTTCTGAGTCCCTTTTTGTATAGCACAGAAGCAAAGCTGGACTGATTTTTTTTTGCTCTCACAAAGGAGCCCTTGACAGTGTCCCTGTCAGCTATGAGGACTCTAACCTGCTTGACTGAAACAATTACTTGATTTAGACAATACCCTGTCACTGTCGTTGACCCATTGTGTGACCTGCTGTGTAGTGGATGCATTTGTAATAATATATCTGAGCTTTCACACAAAACAAACCTCTGGTTTTGGTTTTGTTCTTTTTTTGTTTTTTCTCATTCAAGCATTAGAAATTGTAACATATCTGCAATTGCTGAAGACTGAGCTGTAGAACAATACAAGTGGGAACTGTAATGTTGAGAATTTGAGAATGATATTGATGAAAGCTGGGAAGCAAGAGAACATGGCCCAAGGTTATATTGCCTTACTATTGGGGAACATAATGAAGGATCAGAATTTGGGAACTTCAGTTTTATAGAGTACAGCTATCCAGGTCCACCAACCAGCACGGACACTGGCCATGATTGCTACAGGACTTGGAGAGTTGCTGTCTGAAGTAACTTTTCCAAGCTCTGGGAAAGATCGGTTCTTTGTTTTCCCCTGTAACAGTTGTGGTTGCCTTGCCTTATCTGACTAAGCAACCAGTGCAGACTTAGGGATGGAACTGTTTTAGAAGCACCTAAATGTGTGTTTTGTGGGTAGCAGGTACCAAGAAGTGTGTCTTGCTGAGATGTGACAAGTTGAAGAAGGGTTGCCCTTCCCAACCTGATATAAAGCAGGGTCACCAGTGTGGGAACTGGAGTGCTTTGCTAACAGAGGGATATCAAAATGAGATCTTCCATCAGTACAGTTTTTATATATTCTTCTTCTGGTTATTGACTTCTGGTTATTGTCCATCATGTAAGCCAATATTCAAAATCCAAACTGACTCAAAATTCAAATTGCCTGTGTCCAGATGATCTTGGTTTATGGATGCCCATTGCAGTGGTTTGGTTGGTGATTTTCTACAGTTTGTACTTCAACTTCTGAAATTTGGTCTGTATTTAATTTGAGTTAAGGTGCCAGGTTTAGTATATGCTCTCTCTCTGCCTCTGTACATATGTCTGAAAATACATGAACTTAATGTATTCAGCCAATAAGAGAAGCAGGTATATCAAACCCTAGGAAATGCTTTAAACTGGCTTCTGGATGGTGGCATTAGATCAAGAGTTATTGTGGGTTAAAATTATTTTTTCAGAAACAGAGGCCTTTATGTGGCATTTAGAAATCAAACACTAGGATTGAAGTATACAATCTGTTGGAAGGTTCTCAAGATGGAGTTATTTCATTCTAATGCTGTTGTAACTCCACAATGGCCACATTGGTTATCCAAGTCAAGGGATGTAAAGAATACTAAATATTTTTACCTCAATGAGAAAGGGAATCTGGACCCACTGAAATAGCTTGCCAAGAAATATTCAACCATTGCATTTTTTTCAGATCAGGACTTTCGAGCACAATTTTTTGTGCAGATGTTTTGTGCAAATAAGTGTTCAAATAAGGCCAGGATGGGTCTTTAGACTCAACTTAAACAAATGTTCCCTTAATTTATCTACTGATTGTACAGAAAAATGCCGGTATGAGGAACAGGCTTCCTTATGATATATTGTGTTATCCTCCTACAAGAAGCAACAGCTATTTGCTGGAATCCTGTATGACCTGTTACTTTACGCGACTTTACATTTACTCATCTATGTAGCAGAAGCACTAAAAAAAACCCTTTACTGAATGGCAAAGATACATAACTGGACACTAGCAAGAGAACCTCATGCACAGTGTGCATCACTGCACGTGCACCTTGGTGTGCAATGCACATCACTACATGATCACATCACACAGTAATGTGCATTATACACTGATCTGCATCAGCACTTTGCCAGCTCTGCTATGTAGTAATGTAAACAGTACACTCCTACTGGATACAGACAGTACACAACTGCACCATGCTGATTCCTGCAGATGTAGTTCCACTTGCAAAGACATAAGGTCCCAACAGGATTCCGGCAGTTATTTTTAAATGCATCCACCTTTAAAAGTAAATCTAAGACAAAGTGCTATCAGTCAAGGTTTCACTCCTGTGCTCCCACCCAACAGAATCTTTAAACAGATTTGAATGAGTAAAATCTTGAATTTTTAATTAATTTTAATTTTTGTGGAACCCAAGTTCAATGAGGCTTACTCTTAGGTAGGTGCACACTGGATTTTAGTCTACTTGACCTAAATCTTTATTGTTTAAGAATTAGTTTGGATGTAAACTTGGTCACACTTGGAGTAAACTGAAAATAACGGAGGTTAAGTTAGCTGTGATTTAACTGAAGTACTATTGATTTCAATGGGTCTAGATATTACTAAATTTGGATCCAAACTATTATTGCCTTGTTCTTTTCCCAATCGTATTGCAGTCTGCACACAATTATGTCCGTGCAAGCCATAGAAATTGTACAAATACTTCTTGAAATACAAGCAAAAGACTGATGGAAGATAAGACTGGTAATGGCTGTGAGCTATGAAAGCTATTGAAGATAAGATGCAGTGGCTGTGAGTCATGATTAGCTGGAACAGGTCTACCTTCAGGACTAGCAGAAGCATGCAGTAGGAGAGATCTGTTGCCCTCCTTTGTCTCCTTGTGGGCTTCCCAGAAATTTTTGATAGGGGTTAAGAAACAGAATATTGGATTATGTAGATAAGGAGTGGGAAACTTTGTGGTTCTCGAGATGTTTGACTGATGCTCCCATCAGCCCTACCCAGGATAGCCAATGGTGAAAGGTCATGGACTCTGTAATCCAACAAAATCTGGAAGGCCCCATACATAATTCATCCCTGAGATAGGCCTTAGGATCCATTCTAGAAGGCCTCTTGTTTTCCTGTTCTCAGAAGCAATTGATTCAAGTTCTCTGCTTTATTAGCTTGAATTGCATTCTTCAGAAGTAATAGTGAGAAAATATAATTGAAATGTTGGTTAATTATTGAATGAACAAGCCACAGTCCCTCGAGAGTCTGTGGGAGCTGTATTCAAGGATTATTATAGCTCTTCCACAGTTCTTGGGGTTTTTTTTTAAAACAGAGTGTGCCCAAGAGAATGTCCCTGTGGCATACATCCACAGCCTTTTTTCGTGTGTTGCAAAGATGGGATCCCTTGATCAGCTGCTTGGGAAATGATTGTCTTTTTTTTCAGCCTTTGCACTGCTTCAGAAATGATGCATGAAAAATATACACTGAGTGTCTGAAAACTCTTGAGTGTTATAGTTAATGCCAATATAGTCTTAAAAGTTTACATAACATTCATTGAGAAACACTTAAGCACGTAAGATTCAATAAATAATAATAACGATATGTATTAGGATGTGGGCATGCATAACAAATAGCTAAAATGTGTGAGAAGATGCTAACAGTCGAAAGCAGAGGTTTCATAGATCTGCTCAGTTATTCTTCCAGTTCACATTCATGGCTTGAGCAGCTCTGTCCCTCATGGATTACATTGGACTGGAGTTTTGAAACAACTATGTTTTAAAAATGTAAATACAATGTTAATTGTGGTGCATGTTTGTACAAACTGTTGCAGATAACTTTGTATAGAGATTGCTGGAATAAATTTTTAGAAGTAAATTAGCAAGTGACTAAATGAGTGTCGCCTATTTTTTTTTGGTCTTTTCTTAAAGAAAACAATGCTCTGATTTTTTTTAATTTTATATATATATAAAATATAATGATGCAACAAGGCCCACCCTGTGAAACATTGGACGACTTCTTGTTCAAACCGGGAGGGGGGAACATTGGCTCTCCAGATAGTTTGGATTGCAATTCCCACAATGGGTTCCTATTGGCCATATTGTTTGGGGCTGAAACATCTGGAGTTGTAGGCTGAAACATCTGGAAGAGTAAATGTTCCCCACCTCTCTTCAAAAATTAGACTTCCAAAATTAGTTCGCTTTCCTGTTCACTTCTGTGCTTGAGCAGGTCTACAAGTATATGAGTTCTTATACCTAAGAGACTGTATTTATTTATTTCTTATGTTTTTCCTGCCTCTTCACCAAGGATCTCAAAACAGCACATACAATTCCCTTCCCCACTTCCAGACACTTTCAACAACCATACTAGGAGAGACAGGGAGTGGAATCCGGTTGAGGCACTGCGCTGGCATAAGCAGTGGTGTTTTCTCTGAGATTTCAGACTGCATTCCCCCAGTACAGCCAAGTATTGTGCAAGCACACACACAGTCATCTCTCTCTGGATTTGATAGTTGGGAAGGCCAATGACTGCTGTACAATGAAAGAAATCAAGGCTGTGGCACACAATGTATCATTGACTACACAACTGTCAGAGACTGCCCATCTGCTTGTCCAGGCCTTGGTTATCTCATGCCTGGATTATTGTAACAGCTTACTGGCAGGTTTGCCTTCCTGCCCCACCCCCTTCTTCCTCTGGCTTTAATTCAGAACAATGCTGTCTGGGTTGTTTTAAATCTGCCAAAATATCCACCTGTTTCTTCTTCCCATAGATCCCTTCACTGGCTACCAGGGCCTGTTTCAAACTTTTGGTCCTGGTATTTAAAGCTTTGTGTTCCAACCTCCCTCAGTACCTTACAGCTCAGCTTGTTTGGTACGTTCCATCCAGGAAATTAAGATCTACAGGCAAAGGATTATTGTCTATTCCACCAACGCATACAGCTCTGTCAAGGCTGAGATCCGTTCAAGATCTGGCTTCGCATTTGTGGAATGTTGTTCCTTTGGACCTGTGGTTGGAGGAGGAGCTCACCTGTTTAAGACCTTCCTCTTTGACACATCACCTTAAGTCACCGAGTTGTGATTAAGGTGCTGAGATAGGTAGTGACTGGTGGGGTGTTGGGGATTTCGTTCCATGTATTGTTGTGTTTTGTTTTATTATTCCACCCTTTGGATGGTGTTGTTGTTGTTGTTGTTGTTATTACTACTATTTCACAACAATACTGGCTTATACTTGCGGTTAGCATGGCCATGGAGAGAGTGTGGCTGACCTGAAGTCATCTGGTGAGAATTTTGAACCCCCATTCTTGCTCTGGCTGCGCACTAAACTCTCACTACACATGACAGGATAATGATGAGGAGAAGGGAGAATTGGCTACAATCCTAAAAAAGAGAAGAGATTCTTATGCTCAGTGTGACTTTGCCGCCCCCTTTCTCAACAAGTTGTCTGCTCATATTGGATTGTGAGCTTTGTTTTTATTTTTAATTCCCTACATATTGTGTCAGCAGGATCCCAGTGGTGTACTCACCAGGCTATGTACATGCATAAAGGGACTTATTAGATGGCAGCCATTATGTAAAACTAAATCCCATTGAAATAAGTATTTAATATCAGGAAGCCAAATTTGCAGTTTACATTGTAAACCAACATTCCAGTCCTTCTCTTTAGCTGCATGTAATTAGTTCTTTTCTTTATGAAAATGTCTAATCCCTTGAGGATTAGTGAGCACATTATGTATTTATGGCCATAACCAAGGAATAATTGCCCCTAGTCCCTACAGATTTTTTCTTCTTCTGGTCTACTGAATTATCTATAGGCATGGCTTACAGGTAAATTGGAAACTCTTTACATTTTGATTTACCAATTTGCTCTCAATAGATCAAAACAAGAAGGGAAATGTGGTGTGTGTGCCAGGTCTGAGTGGTTGCTTTTGTTTTAAACACCACCCCCCATCACGTTTGTTCCTTGATTTATGTGCACTTACTTGGAGTGCAGCGCTGCCCTTTGTTTATGTTTAAAAAAACCCTCATAGCTGAGTACTCACAGATCACAGAAAAGATTAGCACTGATGTTCTGTATTGGCTACTTAGGTATGTACTTAGCTGCACATACATACGTGATTACATATATGTCATTAAGTAATATCTCCCAGTGCAACCAGCCAGTCCACCTTAACAGCCAAGAGCACAATTAGGCAAAAGAGATCTGTTCATCTGCCGATCAGGGTGCAAAGGGGAAGATGTTTCCAATACCCTCCCTGCGGCAAGCAAGGCTGCAAAAATGGACTGTGACAAGGGTCCTACTTTGAATAGTCACAGCCCCACTCACTGGTGGGCGCAGGGATGGAAGTGTCACTCTCCTTGTGCCCCAATCGGCAGCTGAACAGAGCTCCTTCACACAATCCAATTGGAGGCTGTTAACATGGACTGGAGGCCATTTACATGCTTTTACAGTAAGGCTCCATGCTCTTATTTAATACGAAGCAGTTACAGATCTGTAACTGTACGTTATGAATCCATAACTACAATACCGAATGCCAGCCCAGGTCCTTTTTGTTTCCTTTAAAGCAGTACATTTGTATGAAAATGGCCACCAGAGGGAACACAAGAGTGTATCTGAGGCCCCAAATGGCTTATTTTTTGAGCACTCCCTTATTACCATCCTACCTTGTCTCTAAAAAAAAGCTTGGAATGTTGCTTCAAAAAGCAACACTGCAGCATAAAGAGTTTTTAAAAGGGTCAGGCATTACTTATTACTTAATAATATCAGGTTGGTAGCCTGCTAATGATATAGAATCAGAGTGGTGTGGTGGTTTGAGCTACAGCTCTGGAGACCAGCCATGGAAACCCATTTTGAGACTTTGGGCAAGTCACACACTCTCAGCCCCAGAAGAAGGGAAAGGCAACGTCCCTCTGAACAAACCTTGCTAAGAAAACCTCATGAGAGGTTTGCCTAAGCCTTGGTTGCCATTAAGTTGGAAATGACTGGAAGGCACACAGCAAGAACAAAGCCTGTTAAGAATGGTGTTCTTTGTCATTACTTTATTGTTATTTTACTGTAATATAAATTTAAGTTTTAAAATTTAAAAACTATTTTAGAAATAAGGAGTAAATCCAAGGTGGAAATTGTGGAGACTAGGATGACCACCAGTTCCCTTAAATACCTGGTACTCCTAACCAGTTTGAGTGTTGAACTAGGGCCACTTCGGCACTACACTGTTACAGTGCTATTATTCCACTTTCAACCTCCTATGGGATTCTGGGGTCTGCAGTTTAGGGAGGGACCTTTAAAATTCTCAGCCAGAGAGCAATTTGGCCTCAGAAAACGACAAACCCCAGAATCCCACGGGATGTTGAAAGCAGAATAATAGCAGTGTAGTGCGGAAATGGTCTGAGACTCTAGAGAACATGGTTTGAATCCCCACTCAGCCATGGAAACCCACTGGGTAACCTCAGGCAATAGCCTCAGAAAAGTAAAACCTCTCTGAACAAATCTTGCCAGGGAAACCCTATATTAGATTCACCTTAGGGTCTCCATAAGTCAGAAACAACTTGAGGGCCCACAGAAGAAAATATCAGTGTGAGGTCAGTTTTTGCTTTAAAACACTGTTCTGGAAGTAGAGAGCTACCCAGAAATGATTTTTGTAAAGGCCTTAAAACGCACTCCCACACACACACCAAAATCGCCAAATAACAGCCATGCTGTGCTATACAACACACACAGGGCTGGCAAATACTGGAAAAGGCCATATAAATCTCAATGTCTGCCCATCCTGGACAAACTTCTATTCATTACATTTCTTAAAAAGTGGTGACATTGTACATAGCTGCATTCCTTTGCAAAAGCAAAAAATTAACACATTTTAGGCAATGCTCTTGTTTGCAAGACATTGCTTCCAAGGCCTGAATGTCAGTGCTTCTTGTAGGTTAAGACTTCAAAATTTGAATGTGAGGGCCTGGTGATACTGCTTCACTTTCAGGTAATATTGTTCTATTTACAAGTGTGGCATCACTCAAGGTCAGACAGCTTGGCTCAGCACTGATTTTTTTGTTGGGCTTTTCCAGAGAATGTCAGAAGGGAGCAAGTTATGCTCTCTGAGAGTGATCTAGATAATGAGAATATTCAACCCAAGTTGGGAATCCACTTGACATCTGGAAAGAACAGTAGTAGAATCTCTAAAGCTATTTTTATGCTTCTTTTTATATCATTTAACATGTTACATTTTCCTAAACTTACATTTCCTAATAGTTAGTTGTCCTAGATTGCTCAGATTTTTAGCCTAAATAACAAAATCTTGCCCAGGCACTCTGAAATATTTGTGCGATAAGATGGTTGGGATAAGAAAGATATACGGTACATATATACATATGTCAGATGTCTGTGCACCCTCAGAAATGCCTGTCTGTTCATAAAGAAATGAGTTGATCAGTGGTTACAGCTACCAGAGTTGCAAGATTGGCCCTACAATGAGGATGAGTGAATCAGCTGCTTCAAGTGGTGGATGCTGAAAGGAAGGACAATTACATTGTGATGTGTGTCATATGGCCTCCATTGTGGCTTCTAAATTAGCCTACCACCATCAGGTATCATGGAAGATATAGCCTCATCACCAGTGCTGAAGTAAGCATCTCACCAGTGTACAGTACAGGGGGGAGGGCATTATGTTTTTGTCTCAGACCTCAAAATCAATGACATGGTGGCTTCTGTGTCAACGAGGTGATGAACCTGATTTTTTGTCTGAGCTTTGAAAGACCTATCCCTAAATAGATTATCAGATATCTTCTGTAAAGTCTAGGCTAAAACCTAGAGGAGATTCACTGCTTCGATGGCATGGAAACCAACAGTGACCACTGAGCACAATGTCTCAAGTGGCCTTGTAGAGTAGGACTGAAAAGTAGCATTAACAAAAGTAACAAAAAAAGGTAACATTAACAAAAATAACAAAAAAAATGAAAAGTAACATTTGACTGTTTGTGCAAGTGTAAAATTGCCTCCAGGTGATTCTCAGAGTGACAAGCAAGAGAAGTTACCTCTTGCAATCATTAAATGGACCACAAGAAAGTAAAGGGTTCTGGAAGGTTTTCCCACAGGCCCTGATTGCTTTGAGATCTTTGTTTACTCAGAATCTTACTCTCCTAATTCAGCATTAGTCCATATATATACTATTGCAGGCCCAGGCCCAAGACATTCTGCAGCCTGAAAGAAAAGGTGTCACCACTTCCATTCCATGTACAGAAGTTCATTGTACTGGTAGTTGCAGCTTCCGTTAATAATGACAATGCGATAGAGTCCTTCACTACACTAGAAAGCCCCAAGATAGTTTAGAGGGTACAGGATAGTTTCTGTGGCACATATAACTCTGAGGAAAGGAATGGCCAGGAGACTATTGCCTCCTTCTGCCTAATGGGAGGGCTGGCTCTTTTTCATGACCACAATATTGACACTGGATTCTATAGCTCCTGCCAAACAACTTCTATCTTTTTGCTTTTCTCATCTTGATGTGGGTTTTTTTTATAAAAAAATTTAAATTATAGCATTTTTTTTTATTGTAGATTTTCTGATATCCGAATGCATTGTATCTTTTTACCACTCCTCCAAGTTGGGATTTGAGGTGACTTACAAGATAAACAGAAATACTAGTAAAAATAGATAGAAAAACATCCAAAAAGTTACATTCAGAATGCAATTAAACTGTGTATAGAATTAAGACCATTTAAAATATATCCACAAAAAAGCAAAAGATAAAGATAATAAAGCACACCCAGGAAAGCCCTTTTCTTGTGAAGCAGTTCCCAGAACATTGCTCAAATCAAAAAAGGTCTTCACCTACCAATGGAACGACAGCAAGGAGACTGACCGTTGAGGCTCCCTGGTTCCAGAGCCTAGGAACAGCCACCAAGAAGACATTCTCTTGCATTCTCACCAAGTGTACTTGTGAGGGTGGCAGGAATTAGAGAAACATATCTTTATGTACAGTGAATAAATGAAGAAAAGTGTAACTTGCAAGTAAATCATTAGATTCTTCTTTCCAAGAAGGGCATATTTTCAAAAATCATAGATTTATATTTTTCTTCCACTTTGACAGTCCCTGTCCGCATGGTCTTGCTAAAACGTAGTCACTATGAGTTGTATTCATTTCA
Organism: Ctenosaura bakeri; assembly: GCA_948474755.1. Classification (NCBI taxonomy): domain Eukaryota; kingdom Metazoa; phylum Chordata; class Lepidosauria; order Squamata; family Iguanidae; genus Ctenosaura; species Ctenosaura bakeri. The sequence goes on from CAOLHI010004193.1 coordinate 113,322, forward strand.
GGGGATGGAATTTCACATGACATTGTAGCCATCGAGTAGCTGTCCCATCTAAAAGTGTAGCTAGGATACATTATTTGAACTTCGGAAAAAATCTGTCTTTCGCCACCTCATCTGCATATATCCCCTCTGCCGCCTCAATGCGGAAACGTTAACTGCACTTTACTGCGCATTAAGAAAATTGCGGAGCCAGCAGGAGGCCAATCGGGGGCAGAGGGGTGGAGCAAAGACAGGCCAGGGCACTGGACTAGACACTGCAATGCAGAAGAGACACTTCCCTTCAATTTGCATTCGTGGTGAGAGGTGCGGAACATGGCGTTGCTACTGCGATTTAAGAGAATCCACCTTATCTATGGTACACTACGATACTATCTGCTTTATGTTGTCTCGTGCAGAAAGGGCCACAGTTTTTAATGTTTGTCTTTAATGTTTTCAAGCATCCAATATCCCAAAAGTACTTAAAAAGTGTCATTCTAGTACAGTTCCGTTAACTGCAAAGCCTTTCTGTGCAAAACAGAAAAGCCATCAGAAAATCAGCACAGAAGCTGGCTGCACTCTTGGCACAGACACAATACACCTGATTTGCCCAACCTGATGCCTTCTGGCTGTTCCGGATTGCAGCTACCACCAGCAGCATGGCCAGTGGCCAGAAATTATAGGAGTAGCAGCCCCAAACATTTGGAGAGCACCACACTGACAAATCCTGCAATAGACCATGTTATTACCAATGTTATTAAGACTTTAAATCATTAGAATTCTATGCTCTTTCTAGTCATAGCTGTGTAGCAATAGCATGTGTATTTCTATACTGCTTATCAGCTAAGTGCTCTCTAAGTGGTTTACAATGTGTTAGCTAATTGCCCCCAACAAAGCTGGGTGCTCATTTTACCAACCTGCAGAAGAATGGAAGGCTGAGTCAGCCTGGATCCTGGCAGGATGGAACTCACAACCTTGTGTATAAACACTCTTTCCCTTTACCCAGCATTGAATAAATGAAATTGTTTATTTGTGCCCCTGAGCAACTCAAATAAATGGATTTGAATTATATTTAAAATTTGTCCCAAGATCAAATTTAGTTACTGTCCTTTGTGCTCTGCCTGAATCCAGTGTGGTTAAAATCAAGGGAAATGCAGATGCATTGGGTGGAGGATGCCAGAGGCAAAGTGTGAGAAATCTCAAGAGTTTGTTTTACAGCCGATGTGAAAATATTATTATGGATAACATAAATTTAAAAAGCAGATAAAAATCCCTTCATCTGAAACTTTCACTACATAATGGAAAAAGGATGGATTAAGATAGGATTTCAGCAGACAAGCTCACAGGGATGACTGTATCTGTTTGGAACAATATAGATTGCTAGGTTGATATTCCTTAAATAATAGACTAGCATCAAAAAGATCTGACATTTTGATAGGGATTCTTTAAATAGCTTTCATAACCTGGAAGATGAGAGAAATCTGACTTTCTCCATTTATTTCTTTATTTACATCAAAGTTACTAATCACCATTCTACAGAAGAAGGAATTGAAGTGGTATACAACAAAAGCAATGAAACGTAACGTTAGAACAGTGATTAAATGTCAATTTAGAAGCCAATACCACTGAAGCAACTGCACAATATACCAGAATACTCCTAAACAAACAACCTATCAGCAAAAGAATTAGGAAATAAAATAGCAAAATTATGAGAAAGCTACAGAAAGCAAAGAAAAACTTATCTGCTGATGAAAGATATGACTTGGCAAGTTCCAGACTGAAAACTTTACATATGAATCAGCTTCCAGAAAATTTCTGAAGGTATGTAGTTGACACAGGGGCCCTTTCTGCAACACACCTTTTCACGGAGCTGGGGTGCGGGGATCACGCAAGCAACCTCCAGTGAGAGGCTCTCGCATCCCAGTTCCTTCAGCTCCACAGCTGCCACCTGCTTGCATGAGAGCTCCACCTCTTCCTTCCGCAGTGCAGCCTGGGAGTTTCCCAGGCTGTGCTGGGGCAGGAAGTGTGAGCTCCGCCACTCCAGAGCTCCACACACATGGCAAATGCACACAGGGTCCCGGAGCGATGCGCAATTGCGCACCATTTTTGGCTTGCAGCCAAAAATGAAAAAGTGTGCGAGCAGTGCCTGCCAGACCCTGGAGCATCACTCGATTGTGAGTGCATCATGTGGACCGCTCCTCACATTCACACGATGCTTGAGGGGCCCTTTCACATGGCAAATGCCATGCAAAAAGGGCCAAGTTTGAGTCATGAAGCAAGGAGAAAGAAAAGAGCCTGGAATGTGTAGAGATGTAGATGTTGATGTCTACAATAGAACGCTCATCCCTGGGCATGATCTTTGTTTACACACTAGCACCATAAGCATGATCTAGAAAACCCATGGTATCTATAGCAGAGTAGGGAAGGTGCAGCTCATGGGCCATATGACACTCTCCTGGGGCTCAATTTTGTGGCATCTGAATTTTCCATACAAAGACCCTATACCTCCTCCTAGTTATGTGTGCCACAAAGTCCCTAAATTTCCTCCTGATTAAGAATTTTTGTGGCCAAAAAAATCCAACCAAAAACCAGTCAAAAATGACCCAAACTACCCCCACCCAAGGTGTTTCGGTCTCCTTGATCCCCACAACACAAATTTATCCATATTTTGACTGCTACCAGAACTGGAAGTGACGTGATATCCAGTCCTCCCCTCTTCTGCAGTTTCCTACCCCAGTCGAAAGCATCTTATACTACAGGGAGATAATATGGGAAACGGTGTTCCTGTGATATGTATGAACTAGGCCACATGGGATCTCAAAGGTGACAAACACTTGGGATTTATGTTCATATTAAGCAATTATCTAATAGATTTTTTTTTTATGTAATCCAACCCATTCTCTTCAGATACATCCAGGTTTGTAGCTATAAAAAGAAGCAGTATGTACAGACCAGCCACTCCGGCACGCACCTTTACACTAGTCTGGCACACCTTTCAGTGTTCTTCTGACAGTTGTTATTGTATTATATTATATTGCATTTGCTTTCTGCAGAACTATTTATAGAATGGAAATGCTTCAAGCTACATAAATTTTAGAGGTTATCACTCAGTGCTTTCTCATTTCACTACATAATCAGCTTTTTCATTGCTGCTTTAGTTAATCTGCAAACATGAAAACAACGCATTACCCTTTCAAATCAGAACATATACAGAATACACGTCTTCAGGGGAGACTATGTGGAAACTGAATCCAACAAGTAGTAAGAAAACACTTTTGTAAGTAGGAGAAAAACCTGCACATAATTTTTCCATAATAAAATGAATAAATGGCTGTTCAGGACTTTTTGCATTCATGTGGAAGTGACTGCTGAATTTAGGACTATAATCCTACATCTACACACCTAGAAGTCAGTGAAGCTAACAGGCATATATAGCTACCACGTGGACCTGGATCATTGTGGCCAATTTTGCAACAGTGACTTCCAACAGCATTGAGATAAGCTTTTGTTAGACCAGTGGTTCTCAACCTTCCTAATGCCATGACCCTTTAATACAGTTCCTCATGTTGTGGTGACCCCCAACCATAAAATTATTTATTTATTATTTACAATGCCTCCCCCCCGGCAAAGGCCACCTCGCTGGCCAGGAACGGGGGGGGGGTGGAGGGAAAGAGGAGCCGCATGTCTCCCCCAGGAAAAACACTCCGAGAACCCCCTCAGGCTCTGCTTCTGCTTCGCTCTCGTTTCTGCTGGGGGGGCAGTGTGGGAAAAGTTTCCAGAGTGTCGACCCTGGCCAGGGGGGAGGAATCCCAGCGCCTTTGTCTTTTGCGCCGGGTGCAGCTCACCCCCCCCAGAAAAGCACTGCCTTGCAGCCCCCCAGCCCTTCCGCAGCGCCCCCCTCCATGGCGAGTGGGGCACGGGCCATGGCGAGGAGGGTGCCTGCCCCCTGTGCTGCCGCTGCCCCCCCAGCTGGCGGGAGGTTCTCCCAGTAGTGGAGAAGGGGAGCAATTTCAGTCCCTTCTGAACAGGGGGCAGGAGGACACGAGTGCGTGACTCGCGCTTGCGCACCACCACCAAGGAGGGAATGGAGCCTAAGACCATCAGAAATACGTATTTTCCAATGGTCTTAGGCGACCCCTGTGAAAGGGTCGTTCGACCCCCAAAGGGGTCACGAGCCACAGGTTGAGAACCGCTGTGTTAGACTCAATAGTTTGTACTTTTGGCAGTTAAAGGCAAAGACGATATAAGGAAATCAGCAAGCAGAATTCCAGGTACATTCTGCATGATCATTTCTTGCAGGTACACTTGGATGATGTTCTTATATCTTCAGTCTCCAGTAGGGGATATGTTTAAAAAACATCCCATTAAAAATAAGAAACACTGTTTAACTCAGGATTAACCAACCTGATGCTTTGTCAGTGGTGAAGGATTATGGGACTTGTAATCCAATATATCTGCTCAAAGTCAACCAGTGTCTAATGGGGACTTGAATCCTAGTCTCCAGAAGCCTTTAGTACATAAATAAATATTTAAATATTTAAATCTTGAGTCAAGTCTGGAGGGTCCCCAGCAACAAATTATATTTGCAGGTGATTCCTGGTAAAGAAAAGATTAAGAAAGTTAAGATGCTCAGCCATCTAAGGAAATAATGAACAATATGCAGGCCAAGGGCTGTATGCGGTGACTAGGGGGTACAGTCATTTTTATGGCCTTTGCTGCCTATATTTGTTCTCCCTCCCAACAACAGAAACTGGCTACTGAAAGCCCATGAAGAAGCCAAAATCATTCCTCCCTCCCTCCCACCCTCCAGAAGAGAAGCAGATGCTCTATCCTGACTGCCCACAAAGCTCTGTGGTGCAGGTAGGTACTTAGCACCCTCCCACATCATAGACAACTGCTGTGGTTGCTCCCAAATTTTAATGACAATTGAGTCTGTGATTGGCTTCCCAATGGCAGCCACCAAATCTCTGTGGCAAAGGCAGTGGTGTGACAATTTTAGTGGATGAGGGAAGTACAATATGCCCATCTGCAAGAAGAACTTGTCCACATCTGATTGAAGGTATGGGCAATTGTATTATCTCTTTTCAGGGTGCTAGCATTCTTCTCATATTTTCATCATGCTGCCATGTTTTATGATAACTCTAACTGTACAGGTCTTCCTTTATACCATCTGCAGCACCATAAAAAAGGTCATGCAATGATGGTATTAATATTTGAATTGGTAAGTATAAGTGAATTAATTTTAATGAATTTCAAATCGTTTTTAGTTTATTTGACCTACAGTGGACATAAAAGGCAATCTATGAGTAATTATCTATTCTAGTTCTAGTTGGGTATTAGGAAGGAGATATAAAAATTTACCATACAAGAGATTGAAGATAAAGGTGTATAGGCATTTCTTATGCAAAAGAGAGCTGTAATTTCTTCTGATCTGCCTTTGTGCAGGCAAGTCAGCCTGTCAGATAGATAATCTGTTCTTTCTTTTAGCATCACTGAAGGCCAATTAGCCCTATTATTGGAGAGCTGTATTTGTTATGGGTCTACAAATTGATGTGTTCTGCAAATGAATAAACCACAAAGGAAGAATATCTATCAGCAACACACAGTGAACATATACCAAGGACCAGCCCTACCATTAGGCAGAGTGAAATTATTGTTTTAGGAAACAGATGCTCAGTAACAGAAGTCACATTTGCTGAGAAATTTCTTGTCACATCTCCAGCTATTCCATTCTGTTAAAGAAGAGAGCTATCTGTGCCAACAGCCACAACTTTGTTCCTTCAGATATTTTGGGCTTCTATCCCTAGAATCTGTGACCATTGGCCATGCTGGCTGGGGCTTCTGAGAATCCAAAACATCAGAGGGAGCAAAGGTTGATAACCAATGGTCTATACAATAGAACCTGTCCTGTTTCCTCTCACATGACCCTGACACAAGACATCAAGTAGGGTGGGAGATACTGTTCTGTCATCAGCACAGAAGTAAGATTCAAATGCCAATTCAGCCAGGAATGCAGCGGGGACACCAACTTTGCCTCAGACAGCAAAATGTCTTTGGCCAGCCATCCCTAGAATCTAGTTACCTTCTCACCCACTTTCCATCCCTATTACTGAGTTCACTACATCAAATTCTATATATTATACATGCTGCATCTGTGGTTTCAGTAAAGGGTGAGCTGGCCCTTTAAAAAATTTGTCCTTCTTTTTGTCTTTCTGCTACTGGGTTAACTCCATTTTCAAGACAAGGGTTGGCTAAATGACCCACCTGTCTTCTCAGCGTCTGTCCAGGGCATATTATATTTTGTAGCATTCAAATCAGCAACATTTTCTGCTGAGAGACGCACAGATTTCTTCCCAAACAGCTCCTTGTGATTACTATAGCAATGGCAGTGTAGAGCAGCTCCCATGGAATCTAGGCAAAATTGCCTGCACTGTGGATGGCAATGCATGAAAACTACCCAATGCTGTTTTGTGTAATATTCTTTTTGCTCTGATTTTCTTGCAAGTGTGCAACTAATACACAAAAATGAGTTAACACTCAGCAGATTTCACCCTGCTCCATCCCCTCAAAATATGTGCTATCACAGTGATTGGCAAAGACCAAGCTGCAGGTGGCCACTGGGACTTCTACATATGGCCCCAAAGCCCTCAGATGCCTCATTAATTAATTTTTTCAGGCCAATTTTCAAGCAAGTTTTTTTTTTTTTTGCCCCAAACCAGCCAAAATCTTCCAAAACCACAGCAATCTGCTTCCCTAATGCTCCAAAGACCACCACGGCCCTTTTTGCACCTTACCCTCATCGCGGCAGTGGGAAGCGGCGCTCGTGCGAGCAGCCATTTGCACGAGCTGCTCACGGCAGCCCTTCTGTCTCCTGCAGTGGCTTGCCGGTTGCGCGACCGTCGCGCTAGCGCCCCACCCCTTCCTTTTGCAGCGCAGCCTGGGAGCTGTAGGCTGCGCTGGAGGAGGAAGCGCAACCGGGCCAGCTTATTCGGCGCACTGCACACAGGTAAGTGCATGAGGCCCCCGCGAGCATTGCATGACCGCACAGTATTTTCGGCTTAGAGCCCAAAATAATAAAATGTGCGCACGGTCCGCTTTAGGCTTGTGAGCATCACAAGAGTGGGAGTGCGTCGTACAGACCGACGCTCCCATTCACACAACGCTCAAGGGGCCCTCGCACACACAAAAAAAAACCTGCGTGTGAAAAGGGCCCATGTTATCATACCCTATCACCCCTCCTATGAGATATGTGATTTTCATACATTGGACTGGAGAACATGATTGGGATCATGCTGGCCAGAGACATGTTCGAGGTCATGAAAGTTCAGATAGGATTATGTGGAAAACCCAGTGCTGATGGGTTTGTACTAATCCCTTCACTGCTTCAGGCTCTTGGCATTTTTGAATACAGAGAAAGACAAACTGCCCAGATTGGCAAGCAATCAGAGATCCTACCATTACTTTTCTTTCATAGGTCTCCTTTGAGCTATAATTCCCCCAAATTCTAAGGAGACACTGACATTGCGGGGGAACCAATATCCCCCACCTTTTAGGATAACACCAAACCTACCAAAAACACAGAAAACAATTTAAAATTGGCAAAAAAATAAAAAAAATAGCGGCAATGTCACTTGAGGCACACTGAAACAGAAAGGTACAGCCTTCCAGATGGATGCAGAAAGGGAAAATGGCCTCCATCAGTTGCCCACCCCCAGCCTGTAATTTCATTCACAATTTCTAAGCTCTAGGTTCTCTCACCCTGTACTGGAGTGAGCAATTAATGTGGTATTTATTTGTTATCTATGGTGTTGCATGGGAGCAAAAGCAGTGTAGATAGGAGTGATCCTATTGTCATGTTTGGTTTGCACGCTTTGCTATTGTTTTTCAGTTCTGGCTTACAGTATGATAAGAAGGCTCAAAATGCAATGAACTGATCATCTGGATTTGCCCTTTCTGTTTTGCCTGTCTTGTGTCCCATAAACAATACAAGACAGAGCTGAAGAAAAGTAAAGGCATTTGCTCTTAAAAGAGTGGGGCGGCAAAATGAAAAGGATGAAAATCTTTTTTGCAAATTTGTAATCACTGGGGAATCAGCTGGAAAGGTTAAGGATAGCAAAGAAGTTGGAGCAGCTTCTTATAGAAGTTGCCGGCTTGTTTCATTCTCCAGTGCTTAATTTTACTCAAACTGCAGCTATTGCCCAATTAGATATTTAATATAGCTCTAACAAAAATGTCAATAACAATCTATGATACCCATGCACATTTATTCCTTCCACCCTCTCTCCATAGGGAAAAACAAAGAAACACTGTCTGTCTGCAATTTCACCTCTGGCAGATGCTGGCACTGTTTCACAGAACACATTTGTGTGTGTGTGTGTGTGTGTGTGTGTGTGTGTGTGTTTTCTCTCAACCTTTCTTTCTTTCCCTCTGATACTCATGCATCCTTAATATGGCTGCAATTAGATGTTAACCTTTCCAAAAATACTCACTAGCCTTAAAAGGAACGCCTCAGCTCTCCATGTAAAGGGAACTCCTGCATGAAATCTTCCAATAGTTGCGAGTTTCAAAACAACTTCTGTAAAACTCCTGGCAGCTGCTGAGTAATGTCCACTCATTACATGTGTTCTACACAATGGGGGAAACTGTACCCTTTGAGAGTGATATTTATTTAAATCCAAGTGGGAATTGTGTGGCCCTGTAAATGGTGCTGAAGTGTGACTCCCAGCAACCTGAGCCATTCAGCAGCATCTGGAAGGCCCCTCACCTCCAGTTCCTTCCTCTGATTTAAAATAGTTTTTCTCTCAGTTTGAGTCCTATCAGGCTCTATAATGTGGCTAGCAAGCAAAAAAGGAAGGAATGGGGAATTCTACCCAGACTACAACAGAGAAATTCAAATTTGGGGGTGGAGATGGGGTAAAGAGGATGAACCAAAGTGGTTACCAATAGCTGGGAAACTAATAACTGATGATTTGCAAAATTATACCCCCAGATACCACAGGCTTGAGAGAACCTTGTTGTTATTTGCTATCAAGTCAGCTTTGTCTTATGGAAACCCTGTGAATGAGGCCCTGTTATTAAAACCCTGCTCAAGTTTTACTACCTCAGGGTAATGGCTTCCTTGATTGAGTCTATTCACCTGTAATTTCGTTCCCCACCCCCTGTCTTTCCCCCCTACTGTTCTTAACTTTACCAAGGATATAGCCTCTATGTGCATAGGATCATAGATTTGGATGGCACATGAAGACTGGGGCAGAGCCACCAGGCACAAGTCTTTATTCCCCCATCCTCCATCTCCAGTCAATTCAGTTGTGAAGGTTCTAGAATCAATGAATCCAGAAAAGGAGACAGGCGCTCTTAACTCTAGCAAGTGCCAAGTCTGTTACAGAACACCCAGAACATAATAGTTTAGGTTCATCTACCTTCTCTTTTAGACCAAACAACACAGTGTCATTAAGCCCAACCTTGGAAACACCATATATGTTCTGTCCTGAAACAAATTTTGTTTTATGTACAGGCAATACAAGGTTGATACAACTACTCATTTGTCTTGAATGAATATTCTTTTTGATGCTAGACAGTACTTACAATTACTACTTGTGCTGCTTAGAAGACAACAACATTGGCAATTCAGTCATCCTTCCACTTTTGCAGGGGTTGGGGGTGCAGGACCCCCCATTAAAGTGGAAAAAACAGGAATAACTCTAACTCCCCCCACCATATTTCACACAGAAAACAGTATGACCCATGTATTCAACCCACCATGGATGCCTTCAAGGTATTGGGGTTCCTTCACAAGGCAGAAGTGGGTGGGTGGCAAGGTTGTCCCCCCTCCACTCATGTCCTATGCCATTTTTAATAGGGACTCACAAGCCTCATTCGCAATATCTCAGAGGCCATTTCTGCACAATACTCTTATAGCGCGATGATTCCACTTTCAACCTCCTATGGAATCCTGGAGTTTGCAGTTTCGGGAGGGGCCAGCTTTGTGAGACTGACAACATTTCCGCACGACACTCTTATAGTGCGATGATTCCACTTTCAACCTCCTATGGAATCCTGAAGTTTGCAGTTTCAGGAGGGGCCAACTGTATATCATCCCCTGTCAAAAAGCAGCTAAGTTTATAAGTATCACAGTCTTTCAGAGTTTGGAAGAATGAGAGATCAGGGAGGGAGGTGATGTACTTTGTAACATTTTTGTTTAACCCAAGACTTTGCATTGTGTATATTAACAGAGAAGTCATTCTTAAATGCCATTCCTTATGTAACCCAAATGGCAACACTCTTTTTAAGTGCAGACATTTAAAGTGTAGCTTTAAATCACTGTAATATTGTCAATAGTTTAATCTCATTTTAATGTTCACTTTTTATGTTCTCAGCTGGTTTTTGTTTTTGTTTTTTTGAAAGCTCCCTTGAGTCCCGGTTTTGGGAGAAAGGAAGGATATAAAAAATAACAACAATAACAGCATACATATAAATCACACTGGTTGGGGGCAATACTACATTCCCCTGAATTTTGCTATTTGCTATTTGGGGGACCTCTGTCTGGAAAGAGACTCTTTTCTGGGAGCTTGGAAAAAGCAGCAAAAAGAGTCTCAACTAAAATGACTGTACATGTCTTGAATATTTAAAAAAAAAAAAAAGGCCCAATAAACTGAAGCAGTATACTAATAAGACAAAGGTTCTGTTGATTGGCAGTTTTCAAGTAAGCAATGTCTCTTGGATGGGGTTGCACTCTGCCAAAAAAGCTGGTATGTAGCTTGAGGGCATCCTTGTTGTTGCTGCTGCTGCTGCTGTTGATGCTATTATTGTGCATCTTTAAGTCGTTTCCAACTTGTGGTGATTCTAAGGTGAACCTATCACAGGGTTTTCTGGGGCTGAGAGTGTGTCACATGCCCAAGGTCTCCAAATGGGTTTTCATGGCCAAGTGGGGAATCAAACCCTGATCTTCAGAGTTGTAGTCCAGTGCTCAAACCGCTAGACCATGCTGGTTGTCATCCCTAGATGCATCTTTGTCACTGGAGGCCCATGTGTATTCTGTGGCTTGGAGGCTGGGGACCAGCTCCAACTGGTGTACCATTTGTGGCCTTTCCTGGACAGGGACAACTTCACACAGTATGCCATGCACTGGAATCTTCCCTGTTACCCCAAAAGGTGGGGGACCTTGAGTTCCACCAGCAGTGCCAGTTTCTCCTTAAGAATTGGGAGAAGTCAAGCAGTCTCATGAACCACAGCACACAGCATGGGGATCTGGGGGCCAACATGCAGAGTAACACACCAATGTACATCCAAAGTACTACAAATTGCCAGGGATAAAGCTAGGTATTTAAACCCCTTTTCCTCCTCTGAAGGGGTATTAATAGCTCTCTGGCGAAGTAAACAAAGGGGTCCAGAACAGACTGATTGTCTTACTTCAGGTGACAAAACATTGATGGGAGTTCTGACAGCCTCTTAACATCATGGGTGGGTAATGTGAATGGGGAAAGTTTTGGTAGGAAATGTGCACAGCAGGGGTGCTTGCTTGCTGCATCTAGGTAGCTTTACTGAACGTTGTATTCAGATGTTGGGTCATTGACAGGTTGACTCTGAGCTTTCACGCTTAAACCTTCTTGAACTTATGACATGTTGACCTAGCCCAGGTGTACAGCCAGTGTCCTGCTCACCGCACACTTCCCAGTCATAAGTGTACAGTTTCTGTGTGAAAATGATATTTCTTGCCAATTTTGCTATCCCACAGGTTGGGGTATGTAAGACGTGGTAACATCCCAATTAGATTACTATAATGCACTCTACACAGGGCTGCCATGAATATGACTTAGAAGCTGCATTGAGTTTTGCTGACCAGGGTGACAGACAGACAATATATACACAGGTCTTCAAGGAATAACACTGATTGTCAGTTTGCTTACTATCTGAATTCAAGGTGTTGGTGATCATAAACAAAGCTGTAAATGGTTTGGGAACTTGATACTTGAAGGAATGCCTCTCCCCATGTATTGCTGCCAGACGGGCCCTCCTTTGTGTCTCTCCAGTGGGAGCAATATGATAAGAAAAGGAATACAAGAAGGCTTTTTTCTCTCCGACACCCTGCTTTCAAAATGTCTTTTAAGGATGTGCATGGTTTTTTGAAAACTCTTTTAGTTTTTTTAAACTGCTTTAACTTGTTTGGAATTGTTAATATGTTTTTGTCTTATTCAAATCATGTCTCGATTGTAATTTGGAAGTGTCTACATTGTTTATATATTTTGTCCATTTTTCTACCCTGAGATCCCATGGTAAAAGGGCAGAATAAAACATTTTAATAAATAAATAGGAAACCAATATACCGTGAAGTTACTTGAACCTGTTGTCTCTTGATCTCTTCTACTCCTACTGGTTAACATTTGCAAAATGCAGGGCTTGCTTTAAGGCAATGGTGGAAAGTGCCTAAGCAGCACAGATTGTCAATAACAAGACATCACAATTTGAGTTGCAGTTTCAGAAAGAAACCAAAATACATTGAGCCTGTCAACACTGAACTATGGATTATGCTGAAACAACAACTACCTACCACAAAAAGTCAGGTTTCCTATCTTCTTGCTAATATCTTTTGGATGAATGATGCTAATTCCCATATAGATGATTTCAATCGTTTTAATTCTTCCTTGGTCAAAAAATCTGATTGCTCGTAAGGGTCACCCTCTGTTGTCTTAGACTCCTCAGCTTTCAAAATGCTGGATTTACCTCTACACCCACGGGTCAGTGCCCAAAGGCCCGGCATGTGTGTATTCAGTTTGCATGTATGCAAGGTAGTTTGTTGTTAGCAATAGCAATAGCAGTTACATTTCTATACCGCTTATCAGTGCAAAGCTGTCATGCCCTGCCTCCAGAGCATGAACTCTGATTCAGAGTCTGAAATAGAGGGCACGCCAGAGGCTGAAACAGGGGGCATGCCAGGACCTGCTGTATAGGAAGAGGCTACAGTGCCTCAAACAGAACAGGGGGCGGTGCCAGCTCCAGTAGAAAGTCCTGCCTCTTCAGATATAGATGAACACTTACCTGTACCCAGCTTTGCAGAGCACAGGCAGCAAAGAGAGACCTGGCATTTCTCTCTCAGAATTTATAACCAGCAACAATCAATCAAGCCATAGCTGTGCTAGGCTTCATACCAATTTAGGAGTTGTCAGAGCTTATCTGACCTTCTATCTTTCTGGATGCCTTGACAAATGATCGGATTGACCCTTGACACTGCCTTGCCATGGACTTTGTTTATGTTGGACTTTATTTATGACTCCGTGCTTACTTCCTGGAAGTAAGTAATGAGCTGGGAGTTATTCAGTTTATTTTGTTAGTTTTATCAACTGTGCTGGGACTGAGATTGGACAAAAGCACTCCCTAAGCAGTTTACAATGTGTTTAGCTAATTGCCCCCAACAAGTTGAGTACTCATTTTACCAACCTATGGAAGGCTGAGTCAAACTGGAGCCCTGTAGGATCGAACTCACAACATCGTGACTGCAATACCAGCATTCAACCACTGCGCCACCAGGGCTCTGTTGTGTGCCTTCAAGTCATTTGGTCAACTTATGGCAACCCAAAGACAACCCTCTCATGGATTTTCTTGACAAGATTTGTTCAGAGATGGTTCGCCTTTGCCATTGTCTGAGGGTGAGAGAGTGTCACCTGCCTAAGGTCACCTAAGTGGGTTTCCATGGCTGACTGGCAATTTGAACTCTGGTCTTCAGGATCCTAGTCCAACATCTAAAACACTGCACCATGCTGGCTCTCAAGGTGCCTACATTTGTCTCATTAAAGCCACATTTCCTAATAAGGAAAAACAGGAAACAAGAATAGGGGACAAAATGGTTTGCTCTGGAAGAAAGGATGGTTAGTTGGTGGATTGATTGGGTGGCTTATTGAACAAGAGCACTCCACACTACAATATTTTGTGGCATGTTCAATTGTTTCTTACTAAGAAAAAAGATAATTTTTATGTGTGCTGATGAAAGCCTATGTTCTGAAGAGTTTAAAATAAGAGTACAAGTTAAAACATTCAGTGGCATATCTAGTATATTTGACACCCAATGCAGGACATTGTTTTAAAACACTCCTCCCCCCAAATTATTTTCAGTAATAATCATGAAATGAAACAAAAAATAATAATGGCCAGAACAGAAATACAGCAGTGACAATTCTCTTCTATTGAATTTTGTATCTATAATCATATCAGTACTAATCAAAGATAATAAAAGAAATACTACAGTACAAAAAAGAAAAAAGTAATAATTAATACATTTAAATCACATTAATTTTTTTTAACAAAGGAAAAAATTATGCAATGTATGTTTGTACTATGATCCCTAGTGTCTCTTCCTTTTCTGAACCCATTTTGGATAGCTGCCATTTATCCCTCCATATATATCGTAAAAGTCTTTGTTGTAAAATTCTGAGCATCACTTTGCTTACGTAGGAGATTAATCCATTGGTGACTGCAATCTCTAGTGTCCTGTTTCCTGAGGATTAGAATGTATATTGAATATTTCTAATCCATAGACCATTGTTTTGTTTTCCACATTTGTTGGCAGGTTTCAGCTGAAATTTGAGTGGATTCTATATCTGTAGCTTGAAACAGCTCTATCAATATGCCATCTGTTTCCGGGGATTTATTTTTCCCAAGTGTTTTGAGTGCAGCTTCTGCTTCACTTTCTACAATTGTGGGTTCATCTTCAAATGGTTCTCCTCTGAATGAATCTGCCATCCTTTTATCTCTTTTATATAGTTCTTTAATGTATTGTTTCCATCATCTTATTTCTTTTTGATCATGCAGTGTCACTCTCCTGCTGGCTATACAGCATCCCAGCTCTTAGTATAAATTTCTCTTTGATTTCTCAGATCTTGCAGATGAAGTCTCTTGTTCGACTTGTTTGTTGTCCCTCTTCTATTTCTCTGCATTGATTATTACTGTAGTTATCTTCTTTAGCTTTACTTTAATTTTTGGTTTTAACAGTTCATGCTGTGTGCCACAATTTGCTTCTGGTCTTATTTTTGCAGACACAGTTGAAGCGTCTCCATCCTCCACTTCCAATTATGTAGTCGATTTGTAATTCTTGCACTTTGCATTTTATTACTTTATTGGTTTATTTTATGCACAACAAATGTACTCTATAAAAGATAGGAGAGATGTGACGTCACACCTACCAATTCACCAAACATTCACAACTTTAGATGGGTGTGACACAGAAAGCCACAAAAATTCCAAGGAACCCCTCCTTGTATCTATCTGGACATGGTTTCCTGGAAAAAGTTGGTATGTGGAGCCATGTTCTAGAATACAGAGGCTTGGTGCTGATTCTTACATTGTTGGGTTTTTTTCTTGGCTTGTTGTATCACTTTCACTTATTCTTCAGCAGCTGATAAATTTGGTAAGCATGGCTATCTGAAATGTTAGTGTTGTGGGCCTCTTTCCAGAACACAGATATTTTGACTGGAATTGGTACAGGCATCCCCTGCTTTTTGACAGTCTGCTTTTCAATGATCCACTCTTGACCCTTTTCAATTATACTCATACGTTCAACACATGATCACTCTTTCATTCTATTTCGTCATGTTTTCACCATCCTCCATGCACTTCTGTGACCACATGCAGAAGTGGTTTGTTTTAGTTTTTCGGTGTTTTATCTGGAATGAATTGACAAAAAAGATAGTTTCTGTGGAATGTTGTGGTTTATGGCATCTCGTTAACCTAAGCCTTATCACACCAAGGTGTCATACTGACACAGCAATGCATTATTCCTGGTTTGGGATCAATGCTATTAAATGATGTCCACTCACCAGCAGCTATTGTGTTGCAATCTGTTTAAAATGTGTCCTTTCTTCATGCTGTAAATAATCTGTTAATGACCCCCTTTCCCGCAACTATTCAGTTAGCAGAGTTAGTGTGGTTTCCTCTCAGTGCTTCCTTCCCTAGCTGATCTAATAGTTGTGTGGGTGTTCCCAGGGTGTACCTCTCTTAGCTACTCCCAGGGAGCTCTCTGCCCAATAAGCTCCAGACCAATCTTGAGGTGTGGGGTAGAGAAAAGGACTCAGCAATGACACTTTAACGTGGATGGAAGAACAGTGTGGATGATGTTACTCATCTGCAGATGTCAAAAGGGTGCTATAGAGAGCATTAATAACCTGATACCATCACGGGAATGGCTATACAGGGATTACAATGGAACAACATGGTATTAAGATATGGTGTGATAAGGCTCCTAGTCTTGTGTGGTTGGTGAATCTGCTGAGCATGGGAGAGCTGGGGGAAGTGCTATCAAGGAAAGCTAATATATAAAAAGAATTGTTAATCTTTAAGCTACCACAATACTCTTTTGTCATTTTTCCTTCAAAAGACTAACAGAACTAAGTTCCCAAAAAGTCTGTTTTCCTCTGTATAAAAATACACACACGTGTTTTCAATGTAAGTAGCAATCTGGTGTGGCATACCTTTTTCCCTATTATCACCACCCTCCTACACTTTATTTCTACTTTTTAAAATATATTCCTCCAGTCCTACACTTGTATTCACCTTACAGCTTCTCTTTTGTTTCCCTGTTGTGAAATACATTGCAGTAAGGAATGGAATGGCATCCTGATAAATACAAATATATAACTCATATTTATTTTAAAGACCTATTTAAGGGTTGATGTGCCTGAGTAATTAGCC